>JAQIWD010001480.1:0-12291 GCA_034694825.1 Anurida granaria | reverse complement strand
GGTGCCATGATTCCAAAGGCGGCATCCATTCATGGTACCACGGCCATCGCTGGACGCTGGGATTCTTTCCAATTTGTTTTGAGGATGAGTGCCCAGACCACAACAAGAACAGCGAGTTCAAAGCCTTCTACATAAAGTCGCACCCAGACTATCTCCAAAAGTTGGAACCTCATGGAGGATACAAAGACGAGAATGAGAGCGGTGATGACTCTGAGGAAGAAGATAACTCTGAGGAAGAAGATGACGCTGAGGGAGAAGATGAAGACTGAAGAGGTTAGTGACAGCTATAGCTCCCATTGGTTTGGAATTGTTAAAGTATTAATTTCAGGTAAAAGTAAAGTTTTCAAAAGTTAACGTTATTAGCTTTAAAAAAAAGTTGTTTCCTGATGCTCAGGTCTTAAACGCCGTTGTTTACAAATCTAAAGTTTTAAAATGAGACATTAAATCGGTTGGGGTTAGAAAACCTAACCTAACAGCAGCATCCTTTGCATCCGGTTTACTCAAAAGTTGTTCCACGAGTCCTTCGTCGTGGATTCCAAGGAGGCGACTTATGAGATTCGTTTCTTCACCCTCTGCAGCTAGCTCCTCCCCTCCGGCCACCTTTGACATCTGCCCTTTCTTGCTCAACCCTTCTCGTCTCCCCCTTGGGGTCTGCTGGGGAATTGGGACATCTTCCCCCAAATGCTTCTTCAAATGGCGTAACATCGAGTGTTTGAGAGTAAAACGTCTGGAACAATGGGTGCACGTGAAGGGCCTCTCTCCAGAGTGGCTTCGGATGTGTCGACGGAGATCCTCTACTGACCAGAATCTCCGGACGCAAAACACGCACATGACCTGTGGGTCCAAAATATGTCACTCAAGGTCAGCGGATACACTTTATGCTTAGGACGTATGCCAAGGCTGAACGCCTTACCTTCCTGTGAGTAGCTTCCTTGGGGTCACCGGCAGAGACTGGTATTGGCTGAGGTTCTGCCTCGCTATTTTCACTGGGTGGCGATGAGGTCAGGGCACCCTTGGACACGAGCAAATGAAAAGTCTCCTTGTGATCCTCCTCCATATGGGTCAGGAGAACCTCCCGCTCACTTGCAGCAGCCTCACAAAGGTGACACCTGTAGGTATCAAAATGAGGTCAACCTTGGGGTCAAATTCAAAATCTGCTTGTTTGATTGGTTGGCTTACCGGAAAGAAACGTCTTCACCAGGACTGCTATTGGTGGAGTTGGTTGAACTCTTGTTGCTAACCCCTGCAATTTGAGCGCTGGAGCGAGGAGGTGTCACGACTGGGTCAGGGACCACGGGTTCAACTTTCTCCGGTTCGTCTCCAGCCTCCGCCCCTTCTTCCCCATCGTCCCCTTCCTCTTCCTCATGGATGCGTCCCTCCTCCTCCCCTTCATCTTCGTCATCATCCTCTGTCGTGTTGTATCCTGAGCCCGTGGTCACAGCGCCATTGCTCTTGCGCTTCCGTCCCGAATGTTTCCGAGCCAGATGCCTGTCACAGTTTGATTTGGTAGTAAAGAGAAGCGGGCACTTGGAGCATTGGTATGGTTTCTGCCCAGTATGTGTAAGCAAGTGTCTCCGGAGGGATGATGTCCAAGGGAATCGCCTCGTACAATGCGGACATGAAATCTAGAAAGAGAAGAACGACATGCAAGGACACTGTCCAACTTGTACAAAAGGTTCCCATCCAATCCAGGCAGGATTGCATGCTCTCCTGGAATTCATCTCATAAAAGATTCCTTTAGAGAAAGAGAGGCTGCCTGCCATGTGTTCCTCGAGTCCACTTTCCCCGCACGAGAGGATTCAGGGGAAAATGGACGAAAGTCCATTAGTCTTGTTCGTAGTAGATAAGAGAGATGGACTTGGACAAAAGAAAATTAGTCTCCATTCGACAATCGCGTGATTAAACAATCCAAAGGGAACAAGTCCGTCCACTCTAACTGCAAACCCATCTAGATTTAACGTCTCATTTCCCACCCTGGAAAAAAGTCCACTTTCCCCAATTATCTCCAAAAACTTTCTCTTTCTCTCCCCAGCTTTCTTTTCTTTTCTGGAGATCCCCTTGCAGGAAAGTTCTCAAAAAATGGAGAAAAAGTGAAAATTGGAAGGTGTAAGTAGCAAGATCATGCAACATGCGAAGCAATAATATGGAAATAAATAAAAACATGCAAAATCCTGATGCGGTGGTGGTGGTGGTCGTGCAAATAATAAAGACAAAGACAAAAATTGGCAATGTGCAGGATTTCTCAGTAGGAGTATTTATTTTGTTTATATTAATTTCCATAAAAATTAAATCTGTAAACTTAAGAACGCTGGTGGGGTTGGTGCGTTTTTGGAGGAAAGCGAGGAGGGTACTCTGAGCATTCAGATAAAATTAAATTAATTGAATAATAAAGAGGAACAGAAAAACATAAAATGTGGGGATGAGAGAAGTATAAATGGGGAAGAAGCACAACTTAATGACAAAGTGGTGGACAAGTTGTAGTTGTAGTTACTTAAATTAATCACAACTTAAATTGGAGGTTTCCAGTTTCCCCCCAAAAAGGGGCGGATTCTGGGGAGGGTTAAATCATATTCATAATTTGAGCACTCTTTGATTTTTTCCCCAAAAATAAATTTGTACGACTGTTAATAATTAATTATTAATTAAATGTAAAATGGAATGTCCTACAACGTTTGACTTTAAGACTACCACATTCGTCACCCCATTTTGTAATCAGCACCAAACGTTTTGCATCTCCGACGAGTACAATCGGAGAATCGAATAGAAACCCTCAGCATCTTTTAACCTTGACCACAAGCACAATAATTGTAAGTCAATCTCCCCCATAAAAAGTTTTTGAGAATTCAACTCTAAAAAGAAAACGAAAATCTAAACTTTTCTCAACGCGGCTCTTGATTTTTACAAAAAAATTAATTAGAACAAAAAAAAAAAACTAAGGATCTAACACTTTCTGGATAAAATACTAACGACGTAATTGGTTACATTCAGGACAAAGATAACTTTCTGGACGCTATAGACAGGACTAACTCACTGCTCAAGAGAAGAATCGATGGAAAACATTGGCACCATACTCTTCACTCACCTTGTGAGGAGCCGAGGAATAGGCACTCTTCTTCTTTTCTCGACCCTCCTTGTTGACCTTTTCCCCACTGCTGTCATTGACCTCCTCAGTCTCATCCATTTCACCTTCCCCATCATCCCCTGAGACCTCATCACTTGACTCGGTCCCACTCATGTCCTCATCATTCTCATTGTTGTCATCAGAGTTGGCGACGGACTTGGCCGTTCCTTGGTCATGGAAATACTGAGCAATGTTGGAATTCTTGACTCGGTCGAGTAACTGGCTAACGCTGGCCAAATCCGATGAGTCATGCCCACTCCGCCCACCATCAGCCCCACCAGTATGCTCCGAATCCGTCTCGCTCTCAACCCCAACAGATGCGGTCCCGTTGAGAAGGGCAGAGTTTGATAGTTTCCGTTTCAGTTGTTGAGCAATGACTGCCCGGATGTCAACGTTGTTAATGCCCTCTCCATTGAGCATGGATCCACTACCTTTGCCTCCCTTCATTTCCATTCCACTCGGCATTCTCGAGTACTTGCTGGGGTGGACCATTGTGGGAGGGCCAGCGAGAGGACTTTGTTGATTCTTTTGTTGTCGGTTGATGACGCGATTGGACGGACTTCGTTGCCAGACATTCGGATGCTGATGCTTCCCGTGACGCTCCATGTTGGATCTACGAAAAATGGAAACCAGTTTAATTTACTTTTATTTTCTCGAGGTTAAGGTTAATTTTGTCTCACCTCAATGTGAATCGGGCGGGACAGTGAGGGCAAGAGAAGGGTCGCTCCGTACGGTAGCGTCGTTGTTTGGGCTTCTGGTATTCTCCGTTCTTAACATCCGCCCGCTTCCTTGATGTCGTTGAAGGTGAAATGGAAGAGACGCTGCTGGATTCCGTGATTGGTTGTTTCGGTCCCTTCTTACTGGATTTCATTTTGATTTCTTTTTCCAAACTACCAGGCAGACTTTCAAAACTTGTGGGAGGACTATAAAAAAAAAAATAAATAAAAAAATTGAAAAAATGCTGCTGAACCATGTTGGTCAAGTCTTGTGACCTTACCTTGGGGCCATGAACGCCGAAGTCAGTTTGGACGGCTGTGGAATGTTGCCAACATTGTTGGTGAGCCCTGGGGGTGGACCAACTGGGCCCACTTTGTCCATGGTTGGAGTTGGGAAGGAGAAGGGATTATATGGCGGGGTTCCACCGAATGGAAAGAGGGAGAAAGGTTGTGGGACGGCTGGGGAGGTGGTGGGTCCATTGAGATCAGGTGCTCGAATGGCATTGGTTGAAAATGGACTATAACCATTAAACAAACCGTTATATTGCTCATCTCCCATCATTCTATCAATTCATACAAATAAATAAAATTTAGATACATTTAAAAAAATCAAAATATCAAGGTTGAAGCCAAGGACTTACTGTATGGACAACTGAGGATGGACCATTGGCTCCCTTTTTGTAACAAATGGAGATGTTACGAGGAGATTGGGGATATCAGCAGTAGGATAAATTGGCCTTGGCCGAAGTAGTGACGACCGGATTCCTCCCATTGCCCCGTTCCGTGCCTTTGTAGACAGATCCACTGCATCCATGCTGAGGTCAAGTGGCTGGTCATCTTCTGCCGCCGCTGCCACCGTAGTGACTAGTGGGACGACATGTGGGGATTGTTCCAAGTTGGTCACACGTGGAAGGCCCTCGTATCTTCCCGTTAGGTTCAAGCGACTATCGTCAGAATTGTGTTTCTCTCGTCGATGGTGGTGCTGGAGAAGGAGTCCACCCGAGGTTGCATTTTTGTTAATTGGAATGGAGGAGGATGATGGGCTTCTACCACCAACGTCATGATGACTCTCAGTCTCCGATTCGGACGAGGAAGCGAAGACCACAACAAGATTCCGGATCTGATCCTTGTCAATTTGTCCATGACGGTTTCTCAAGTGACGCTCACAATTTGCCTGAGGAGAAAACCAGAAAATTTAAAATTTTGGCAAAAATTGGTAAAAACAACACAAATGTGTAGATTTAGGTCTCACTTTTGTTGTGAACGCAAAGGAGCAGAGCCGGCACTGGAACAACCTGTCAGAACTATGGGTCTTCATGTGACGAACAAGTGCGGTCCGGTCCATTGTCCCGAATCGACAGACTCCACAACGAAAGGGGAGTTGGTGGTCTCCATCCTCCGCCTCACTATCATTCTCGCCCTCCTTTGACATCTCCATCCCCCCATCATCATCCTCATCTTCCCCCCCATCAGATCTGATTGTGGATGAGAGGAGTGTGCGGATATTTGCCAGATTCACTTTCTCCACCTCTCCTCCTCTTCTCTTCTTATTGGCTCCATACTTCCGCCCTCGAACATCCTCCTCTTCCTCGATTTCAATTTGGAGAGAGTTCTCATCATCTGATGAACCACCACCAGAACTAAACTCTCCGTCAAAAGTGGAATGACTTGGATTTTTAGGGAAGAGAGATTCTAGTTGGGAACTCGCTTTCTTGGCACTCTTCAACTCCGTCACGATGTTCTGGATCATCCCATTCCGTTCTCCGCCAGTCGACTGCATCTGCATGTAAGGTTTCTTGTAGGGCGGACTATTGTTGTTATTGTTATGCGGCGGCGGAGATTCGCCAGAGCAGTATTCGTTGTTCTCATCCGGCCCATTTTCAGGTTCTGAACTAACTGGCTTGTCCACAATCTGAAATTGGCAACAAAAAACGTTAGAAGAATAAAAGGAAAAGTGAAAGCAGAAACTCCACAATTCTTCAAATGTCATCCTCATCAGTCATCACAAAGCTAAAAGCTCGTAGCCTACAGAGACTTTTTACTGTGGACCAAAAACAATTGGATTAAATCCGTCAAGTGGAAAACCGCAATTGTTATGGTTCCACACGCTCAGTCAGTCCTGTGGCTAATCCTCATTAAATTAATTTATCACCCACATTCAATCATCACACAAGGGGTATTTGTTCAAAGTTTCAATCTGCAGGGAGGACGGAAAAAAGATGCGTTTCTCTGTGTCACCTTCACAATCACCAACAAGGTGACCCCACCCAACCGAATTTCTGATCCAACAACGTCGCACGTCAATTTGAACTCTTTAGTTAAGGATCGTTGAGGAAGAATCTTTGGAGCGAAACCGGGAACGGTGCTTCCCACTCCCACCTTCAACAATTACTCAAGCACAAAAGAGCCTAATTTTAATTTTCGCAAAGTTTGCATGTTTACGGAGCTAATTTTCGCAATCAAATAACAGTTTCCCATTTCCAACCTGTTTCCAAATCTGACTCATCAATTCCCTCATCTTCCCTTCTACTGAAACGAAAAATCTCCCGATGCCCGCTACCCGGGTATCCCCTGCTCTTGCTGCCCATAAAAAGTAAATTACGGTGTCGTGTGGGCACGCCATGGCCACCCCTTTCTACCTGCTAAAAAACCAAGGCAAACTGAGGGGGATTCGTAATTCTTTCTGATGAATCATGGTCACACACACACGTTTCTCATCTTCCTCTCACTTTCATCAGGGAAATAAAAAATTGATCTCCTCAGAATCCGAACTCGGAAGGGAAGTGAATGGAAATGGATTTTAGGGAACAAGTGGAACACCTTCCAAACTGTCATTCATCCATGGCTTTCTATTTTTAATGTGAGAACAACAATGAATGTTATTTCCTCAACAATTCAACAATCACACCCCTCTCCAAAAGTTAAAAAAAATCATCCACTTTCTAATTAAAAGAAAGGGGGATTAGAATTTTAGAAAGGGAAACACAAAACACAAACGCCACACACTTTACGCTCTAACCTCGCTTACTATTCTATATATACCTTGGCTTCCACCCACCCTTTCACGCATTGTTGTTTCCCAACAATCAATTCCATCAGCGCTCAAGCGTCAACCACCTTTGATTTTAAATTCCAAATTGATTAATGCAATGCAAATTCCTTACCTTTGAAATCTGTGTTGGTTTCCTTTTCCTAGCACCGACTGCCTTATTGTTCTGCATATTAGTTGGGACACAATCCATTTCTGCATTTGCCTGCCTACTTCCTCCAGAATGAAGATGATGATGTTGATGGTGGTGGTGGCCATGGCCAAAGTGTTGATGAGTAGTGTCAACCACATCCATGGCTGTGACGCTCATTCCTCCAAATACGCCGCTACTACTGCTGACCCCTCCTTCAGGTTCTTCTCCAACGCTGATGGACTCAGTTCCAGCAAGGCCAGCAGGAGTACTCCCAGCTTCCTTCCCCTTCCCTTTTCTCGGTCCGGTTTTCCTCCGTCGTCGCATCCAGCAGAAAGGCGTTGGTCAAAGTCTAAGCAAGTTCCAATGACCTCGGGTCATCGGCTGCTATTCATCAATAGTAGTCTGTAGCAAGGAGTAAATAGTTGACTCCTGCGGATGTGATAATGTGTGAAGATGATGAAGCGTCTCCTGGTCAGTGTCAGCTACACGAGCGTAGCACTTGAGGATCCTCCCTCTTCAGTTAGTCCTGTTAGGATGAAAAAGGAGATACAGTGGTTAAAATTCATTCCATCGGTTTTAGCTTATGGATTTATAATAGTTATCTTCTCAATTATCACTCTGGGTGTTGTATGAATCTCTCCGTCTCATCTGGACATGGGAAATCAGTAGCTCATCATCATTATTAGCCATTACTGATGGATGATGATTCCCCATGTATGTCCTATCCCTCTCTCTGCCTCAGCTACTCATCTTCATAAAAAACAAAATTCAATTCTTCCCTTTTGATCCCTCAACTCGTGGTGGGCTGATGATCAATCGATCAGGTAAATTCTGGGATTTAATCACCAACATTATCTCTTGCTTTTGTCATTATGAAATCTCCACTACCAGAACCCTTGAAAACGAAGGTCAGTTTAATCAATTTCATCAAATCTTATTTTCCAGATTTGTGAACCAGAGGGTTGGATGCCCTGGATAAAAACTCTGGAACAGATTCCTCCAGCCTTTGTGTCATCCAGTCTGGGAGTAGGGTTAGTTCAATCTCCGGTCTTTAGAAATGAGATCCGAGAAGAGACGCTTAAACTCCCTGACCTTTTCTCCTCTTTTGTGTGAGTCTCAAATGCCAAACCGAGTCTCTAGATGATGATGATGAGGAAAACTCATCCATAGAAAGGTCAAAGGGCAACTATCTCATCTCGTCCTCTGGTTTAATTATCTTCCCATCCACTACTTTGGCAATTCAAAACTTTGCACTTTGTGCATAAACCCCCATTGTCTGGCCTCTTCTGTCTCTAGAGATGAGGGACGGTGGGATGATGATGAGATGAGTCAATGATGTTGAACTCATAACAATAAAAATTCATCTCGGGTGAGCCATAAATATGCTTCGGCCTCATCCACATTTAGAATCAATAACTTAAACATCGAGTGATCTCGTCAGCCTGCCTCTATGCAGAAAAGAATATGAGGCGATGCGTCTTTTCAAAGATGTCATTCTTCTATCAATGTTTGCCAAAGTCAAATTAATATCTTCTTCCCTTTCAGACACCACCATGGTTTAACCAGAGATAACCTGCGGACAGACCATTTTACTATTTCCTGAGAGCTAAGGTGGATTTACAAGGATTCTCTCATCTCAGAAGGATTTTGTTTGACAAGTTTTAATCTTCCGCACTCGTTCCCATTGTTATGTCTTCCATAGAGTATTAAATCCACTCTGGCCTTTTTGCGCATTTTTTTCCCAATCCGTCTCCTCGGATCCAAGGATCTCTGCTCATCAAACAGAAGAGCGTGGTGGTGATAGGGAGGAGATCAGAGGGAGCCTCGTCCAGTCTATCTTGTCATCGAAGGATGATGAATCGCCTGATGAAGCAATCATTACTCTCGTTGGTCTTTATCATTTTTACCAGGATTTCCAGATCTTCTCATACTGTTGCAATAACCAACTGTCAAGTTCGATTGGCCTTGCACCTTCATCCATCCCCATCCTCACCTCTGCAATATTCAACTTCAACATAATTTTCATCATCCCTAATTCCATTTTACGGCCCAGGCTCACGGTTAACTTTTGTGGTAGAACCAAAACTTTGTTTCCGGATTTTGAATAATGAGAAAGCAGGGGCTAAAATACTAGACTTGGTAAAAAAAAAAATCCAGCAGAAAGGGTTCGAGCTCTGCCCAACTTTCTTTCCAAAAGAAGTAAAAGTTCGAGAGAGTTTGTGTGAGGGAGAAGAAGAAAGTATGGCGGAAGTCATGCAATCTCTGCATCTCTTCCGCAAATTCCAATGGGAAGGAGGAAAGGGAGGTCTCCGGCACGGCAGAAGATCATCAACTCCCCACAGGATCTCCTCCAAAAGGAAAGAGCATAGAGACGCTACGCGTTCTTGGGCCCTGGGAGGCGGTGACGAAGGAAGTTGGTTGGCTCCTGGCTCCTCTCGCCATATAGACTGTGAGAGAGAACAAAAGAAAAGGGAAACGATCCGCTGCTGCGTTGCTAAGGGCAACATTTCATTCCTCCGATTCGATCCACCGCCTCCTTTCTTTCTTTCTCTCCTTTCAAAGACCGTTGGAGAAACAATCCCATTTCCCCGTTTTGAATTGGAAAGGAAAGACTCCGTAGGAAAGGTAAAGAGAGAACAACCTCCTCCTCCCATTTCCCCATCTCGAAAAAACCGACATCATGAATAATTTTGGGAAATCTACAAAGAAGGGAAAATGTTTGGACCTACGGTTGTCATGGGAACTTGAGCAGCGGAGGCGGAGGTCTCCCTTCGCTCCATGCTCTCTTTCGCAGAGGAGAAAGGAGAGAGAGAGACGACAGCGACGGACGCTTCCTTTCCTTTCTCCTGCAGAGAAGCACAATCAAGATCTTGGCATTTGGATGAGCTCCGCCTGGGAACTCCAGGCCTTCGGATTAACCCTGGATGGCGGGTAGTGGGGAAAATAATCGAAAGTCTCATAAAAACTTCATCCAGCCTCATTCCAAGGCCCATTTCATAAAATTCAAAACTTGCGTCCCTCCCTCATCCCCTTGCGCACCTGCTTTCACCTTGGATTTGGAAATTTTATGAAATGGGCAGCCTTTCAAAATCTGCCCCAACATTGGGCAAATTTTGAAATGAAACCGGAGAGGAGGGACATGGAGTCGAGGCAATGACATCTGGAGTCAGCATGGCCGGTCCAATGGGGAAAAAGGACCTTCGCCGCAGCAAGAACTTTCTCCTCGTGTAAATGATTGATGCCTAATAGCTTTCCCTGCCTAGCCCTCTTTCATCAAAATCACAAGAGAAAAACCTCTTTCCCATTTCCCTACCGAAACACACCTCTTTCCCATCCACTTTGCCAGATTGTCCTCTCCGGCCCGTCTGTCCTTCCCGTTCATCCTCCTTGTCTCTTATGAGTGTTATTAGGGACCAAGGAGAAAGTTTTTCGTCCTTTCACCATTCCTGGAGACCCTGCCCAAAATGTCTGGAGAGAATCCCATTCTCCCGTCTACTTTCCACATGTAGGGAGAAAATCGAAACTGCTTTCTCTCTTCTGTCGTCCCATCCCTTCATTACGTATTCAAAAACTCTTCAATTTCTCATCTACCTGCTCCACTTTCTCCTTCCCCCCAAGGCTTTCTTGCCTCCGTCTTTTCTTTGACAAAGAAGAGAAAACATGCATTAGCTCTCAGCCTTCTTCTTGTCCTGTCTTGAGCCTGTCCTCACCTACCCTACCCCGTCCATCCTCCTTTCTTTCTTTCCTTTCTCCAAGACTCTTCCGCCTGCTGACTTCAAAGGGAGAAAAAAGCAACTAGAGCGGAACCCTACTTTCACTCTCTCCATCCATTCATTATTCACCATCCAAAATGTCTCCGCACGAGGACGACGACGAGGAGGAAGAGCACCACCACCACCACAAGCACCGAAGAGGTCTTTTCCGTCGTCCTCGTCATTATTTATTATTTTAATATCCTCTCTTCTCTACCTTACAGGACGAGTCCCAGAGGTAGTAGTGGATGGATTGGACTTTCTCTTCTATTATTCAGACGCCTATCATTTCATCCTATCTCCTCAAACGGTTGGGGATGGACAATGATGGAGCAATCATACTCCTGACGAGAGAGAGAATATTTTCCAAGTCCTTCCAAAATAGTACTTTGATAGTAGTTGTACACAACTACCATTGATCCACTGGAATCCTTCCAGCAAATCTTTCAACGCAGGCTCAACATATTCAAAGCATCCCCTCCTCCATGTCTCCACTCACCTGACACTGGAGAAAGTTTTTGCCAACTGGGTGAAATCTTAAGCGTATTCTCCAGTCAAGTTGCTGGAAACCTTTCTCCTTGGTCTAACATGGGAGGATTTGAATAACAATGGATAATGGACCCACCACCACTCGCACTTTTGTCGTTATTTCCCCCTCCCCCTCCCTCTTTTCTCGACACTTTGGACAATTGAACAGGGTACAACCTCAAGCGAATGCGAAGCTGAGGCTGGGACGGGATGATCATGGGACACGGGAAATGATAATCAAAAGGGTGGAGGTTCTATTGATTCTTTTTTGCCCAGGTAAGGAGATTGTGTAATTGACAGCATGTCGTTCGTGGTGGTGGGGGATCTCTGGAAAGAACAGGATGTGTGCCGTGCTTCTATTTCTGTGTAAATCTTGGGAAACGAGATGAGAATGATGATGATTGTGATGATAACCAGATCATCATGATCATGAGGATGAGAGAGAACCAGGGTGGGGTGAATTTACAACGGAAGAAGATGCGAATCCACGCTTAACCTGGTAAAGATGAGATTATTCTTCATGATGATGAGCCTAAATTTAGGATGATTCATTTCATCAGTCTTTTAGTTTTATTTTCATCCCAAACGCAAACTGGCAATAAAAGACTTCTCTAAAGATCTGATCCACCCCCGCTCCTTCCCTCTGATGATTAGAAACAGAGTAGGAGACGCACGCAGTAGTGAGTAGCTCAGGTGGATTTCCAAATCAACAAAATGTATCCACGGACACAGGCAGCTTCCTATCCTAACCGAATCCCCTAAAAATCAATGAGAATCTCCTGGATTGGATTGGAGGGAGGGAAGGGAGTGGGGTTAGGGTTGACTTTTGAAGTGAAAGGAATTGGAGTAATAAGAGAAACGCAGCAGGTGAGACACATGGCTTCAGAAGTATCTACCTGTCCTGTCCCTGTCCATTACCTGACGAACCAGGAAGGAACCCTATCAAGGTGAAGCCTAAAAAAAGAAGTGGGACACAGGTAAAACATCGCAAA
>JAQIWD010001479.1:0-12294 GCA_034694825.1 Anurida granaria | reverse complement strand
GTCTTCATTTTAGCTAAACTGTATTTATGTCAAAATGAAGAGTTTTTCTAGAAAGGCCCATTTTGAGAAATGGGCTTTCATGGATAGTGTATAATTAAAAGTTGTAAAGTGGTACCAATTAAAACTAATGAAGTGCGAATTTGGTTTTATTGTTAAAAGAAATTCCTTAGTTCTTCGTTTTAAGTTTGATTGACTGCATAATTATTTTGCTGGAGCTTTCATAAAGGTTTTCGTGAGATAATAATAGTAGCAAGTGGAACTGAATTTGAGCGTTTTCTCAAAGCTGCAGGCGCCCAGGCAAAATGTTTGCCTCTCAGAATTAAATTCACTCCATTCAACCAAAAACTTTACTAAAAGTAAAAGTTCTTCGGACCCTGATCCTTTTTTCTACGCTTGGAAAGTTTGTTAAAGCGTACATCTTCACTTTCTCCTTTTATACGTTTTTGGAGCAAGGAGGCTTAAAGACATATCAGGGACCATTGCTTCCCCCATTCTTCCATCCATTCCTTCCTTTTGGGAATTCTGCTTACGTTTGCAAACAATTCAGCGAGAGAAGGTTATGTACGATAAACGCCGGAGGGAAATCTTGTTTGTGGAGAAGTCAAACATGTCATAATTCAAAAGGTCAAAACCGAGAATAGGGGCGCTGAATAATAATTCGGTGAACTGAAGATTTTGGGGTGATAAGGGAATCTCACCGGGTGTCACCCTCGAATTCTAACCAAAATCGCTTCAGCCCTTCTTCTACTCCTATGCCTAAGCTTTCCGGCATATTCCATGAAATGACACCATTTTGATTTTCTAACCTAAGAAGAAGGGCTGACTAGTTATTGGTTGGAATTGGATGGCGATACTAGAGGGAGGTTCCATCGTAAGTGATAAGGTGACATTCAAGAAGGACGTCCGCGAGGGTATGGGGGAGGGGGTCTGGGACAGTCAAAAAATTTTCCTATCTCTTGTGTGTTAAAAAGTGGACGAAAAGTGGGGGTGGGGCCCTAAAAACCCCGTCCACCTGGACGTCCATTTTGAATAATCAGCGTAAATTGTCCCCTTGTCGGCTCATTTGTTTCGAATTTGACAATAAAATCCTAATGCAATGAAATTAAGTTGTTTAAACTAGAGCTTTCGTGATTATTGTGAACTGGAGCTAAATTAAAACAAATTTTGGCGAAATGCCATTTCGACTAAAAGTAAGAACGGGAAAGTTCGTCTTAGGCAGCTCAAAGTTCCTTTTCCTAATTTTCCCCCATTGTTTACAATGTTTTAAAATCTCTGAAACCGCAATCCCCTCTGCAAAGTAATTACAAGATTGCGAATGTTTTATTCATTTCGTCTCCCTTCCTTTGTTTCTCATTCATTAAGAGAGAAAGAGGAAGAAGGAATTAAGAATAGCAGAAAATGATGGTCGTCTTCTTCGCCTTTCTGCTGGTCGTTTATCCTTCTAAGTATTCCCTCAAGATATAAACATTGCGTAGCTCTTTTAATTTTCTCAAATAAATGGAGCTTGTACAAAGTTTGCCTTAAATGGGGGTTTTGGGGAAATCCTCACTGCTAAACAAACGAAAAAGTCACTCCAGTTTCCCCCACTTGTTGACGATTGAGAAAAAGACGGATGGACTTTGAAAAGGAAAGGGCAAGACGAGGGGATTAAATGAAAGAAACTTCTCAACTTTTTATTGAAAAACTAAATTTATCTTTCACTTGTCACACAAGTTCTTCAAATTTCATCAAATTTGAATCCCCTGCCATCCAATCCCGAGCATCTTTGAATAATGCCCAAGTTAGAATAAAAGGATTTGTGTGAAGACACATTTTCATCCGGATTTCATCAGAATCAAAACTTCAAACTTTTCCGACCAACTTTTTGAAGGGTCGTTTTATTTGGTTTCTTCCCAACTGAAGTGGTCGCATTTCTCAACCTTCAAGATTCGTAATATTGGAAGAAAGGAAGATGGAAATCCAATTCCCATTACGTTAATGAAGTCCCGTTCTCCTTCAAAATGAGATCCAATTTCTTTACTTAAAGAGAAAGACTTGGGCAGTCTTCAGTTTAATGTGTTGTAACTGGATTGCCCGTTCTAAATTATGCGAAGATTGAAGTGCCACAATAACTCAGGCCTCGCCTTCTTTCCGCTCTCGTACCAACTGAAGGAACGAGAATATTTCAATTATTCTTGTACAACGACGCCTTCTCGTAATATTCTCATCCCAGCGTCAGCAAATATTGAATTTTCAAATTGGTAAAAGTTCCAGTGATCCCTCAAGTGCGTCCTTGTACCAATTTATGTTCCAATTTTATTAAATTCTAGCTATATTTTGCTTTGAGTGGATGTGGCAGAAGTGCGGTAAGAAACAATAAGTCGCCATTTTGAACTTATATATATAGCATATACACGTATTTCTTATATTATATATAAGTTTATACTTGTATTTCATATATTATCTACTTATATATCGTTATCTGGTTTTGAAAAGTATTGGAATTTTGTAAATGTGAATGAGTTTTTCCGATATTGACGACTGACCACTTACGATATCGATAATTATCTAAACATGACTTGACAAGTACCCGTCTATGGTCATGGCAAACTTGTCTATATAATGTATGAATAAATAATTATAAATTTTATATTATGTTATATTAAATATAATAATTGTATGTATTTATGATACTATTAAATGTCCATGTTTGGTGAAGTTGAGTTACATCTTGTGTTGGCATGTTTCAATCTCGCATTAGATATTGTCGAAATATAGTTCTGTCAAAAGTGGATTATGTAATAGTGGCAAATGTGGGTAGAAGATATTAGTAAATTCCTGTAATCAATTGCTGTGTATTTTTCTTGTATTCGTGGTTAGTTGGGTTTGGATATGTATCTTGTTAATAGTGACGAATGCCCATGTTTGCTTATCTTTTTTAAATTAAACATTTTTTTGATAATTCTTCTTGATAATTGCTTTCTGTGCCGAATTTGTGTTGCTTTGTGTGTTAAGTCTTGAAAATTGCGAATGCGATTGCGATTAATTAATTAATACGGATTTATAGATTAGAAAATCTCCGTAATCAATTTTACGATTTATGATGGCGTATATTTCAGGTCAAAGATCAAAACGGTTGTGGTCTAAGGCTTAAAGGGGTGGGAGTTGGATCACTCCCAACTCCAATGATGACGGCCTTAGCTTCAGATCAATTCATTTTATATACGAATATGGCCAAATTACTGGCTTTTGTTGGTGTTTGCTGAGGCAGGCGGTGGTAGCTGATGGTTTAGAACACTCCAATTCATGAGGTTCTGATTAACTATTCCCATTACAGAATGAATGTAATATTCTCAGGTATTCAAGAAGAGGTAGGAACGGGTAAATTAATTCCGTTTTGTCATCTGTTTTATTAAACAGCTCAACCGAGATGCAGATTAGAGACTAGAATAAATGAACGAATGGAATTTGTGTTATTATATGATTTTGATGGTTGAGAAATGTATCCATGGATTTGCCACGAGGCGATGCACTCATGGATAGTGTTATTTCTGATTAGAAAACATGGAATCGTCATCCGAGGGAAAGTGAATCTTGGAGCATTAGAGATCAAAGGGCACCGGAGACTCTCCTCGTATAAGGGAGCGACAAAGTAAGGCTCCGAGTCATTTCCCTTTACAGGAAGGAAGGAAACCTCTACTATTAATTCCACTTCCAATTTCCCCCATATGAGAAATCCGCATCAAATTGGATTTACTCTTAAAAATATATTTTGGCAGTTGAAACTCAATTGGATCAAGGGCGGGAGGGTGTTATTTCCTGAAAAAACCTTTGATATTGGAAGCATTTTTAGATCCAGTGGGAGAAGTGTGAGAGACACAACGTGTGGAAGTGTGCAGCTGGGACAACATTTGGGTATTTCCGGTTCAGTAATTTCCTGATTCTGATTGGCCAGCGGATGAGAGTCAAGAGAGGAAGGAAGCGTGAGGAGAGGACGTGAACTGGAGATCAAATGCGCTGTTTTTCTACACCAATAAAAGCTTCCTCAAGCTGAAAAATGATGTCCCAGACGTTCTTAATCAAGAACGTAAACGTTGAATCAGCAACAAATCTTCTACCGGCTGTGACTGAACAGAAACTCTCTGCTTGGTTGCGTCTTTTCTCACTCCTCCGCATCCTCACATCGCGGCCGGAGACGAAGTGTCAAGGTCATTAATTTCGCGGCCATTTTCTTCCAAAGTGAAAATGGAACTTAGACTCTAGGCTTCTAGGCCCTCAATTATTATTAAAATTGGAGCCTGATTTTAAATCCAGTAGTGTCAAATCAATTTGTTATACTTGTGCTTGGAAGTATTGGAGCGACGGATAAACTTGGCTCTTTTTACATCTAGGAGAAAGTCATACTTGTGGTGTGTTCGTGAGGATGGGCTCGACGTTGGCGTTTAATACACTGAACTAATCAGCACCAGTGTTAGGAAGTGGGAAGATACGGAAAAACCCCCTCTGAATAATAACCCTTTTGGTGTCCAATAATGGGCAATATTATTTTGTGGGAATTTTGAAATTAACCTTGCTTTAGAATTTCATTTTTCACTCCAAAAAACAAACCAGATTAGTATCCGTTACCGGGACTACCGATATGATTACCGCTCAAACACTATAATACGTGATAATGCTAGGCGCACATAGATTACTGGAGGCGGATTCAAAGCGTGAAATCCCCGTACAAACTCATGTCAAAAAGTTGACGGAGTTCGCCTCACAGACCAGTAGAGGGCACAACAGGCCGATTGGAATATTCTTGTTATTACCATTGTATTCCTCAGTTAAGTTTTGTTAACTTTTTATTTAATACATTCATAGAGCCACTGTAGTTGTGCAATTACATAGTACATGACCGGTCTGTGGTGGGTACACTACACTACATTTTTAGTTAACCTATTCCGCGGATTGAAAAGCTAAATTCACATGTATTTTTTGGACTATTTGAAATGACAAAAGAAATGAAAGCATTGTAGTCTTGTGCTCCCCACTTCCTTCTAACCCTCTTCTTTCTTTAGAAATCTAAATTGTGATGAGTCCACATGACCTTTGACTTTCTCATCCGTTTAGAATGCAAAAATCCGCAGTCACCCCACTCCTTTGCTAAATTTCTTGTGATGTGAGCCAAGTGGTCCAATTTCAATTTCATAGAGCTTCTCGGCAGAAATATTCTCAAATTCTTCATCATTTAGTAGATCGTCATCCATCATTTTCCTGGACTGAAAAATTGCCGACTCGAACGCTTGAATTCACGGATGGAGAGACAAGTCAAAATTTAAGTGTCCGTTCTAAGGAATACAGTGCGGCGACAGCGGTGGTAGAATATGCACTTCCTGTGTTTTATCGGATGCTTGAAATTAGCTGCTCCACAGGATTACTATTGAACCTCCACGAGAGCCTGGAATATTAACAGAAATAGGAAATGTTTATAATTATATAATATTGCACCTCGTTAACTTTGACCTTCTTTGGAGTCGTCTCCGACTCAAAATGTCTCTCCTTAGGTGCTGGTCTTGTTTGCTTTTGAGGCTGCATGTACTTAGGGTAATCCTCAAAAACAGTTGGTGCAGCAAGTTTTTTCAGATTCCTATTCTTTAGACCAACCGTGAAATCTTTGGGTTTAAAGTGACGACTGCACACAACTGACCTGTGAAATAAAGTAGAATACGGTGAATGTAAATCATATTTAACACGGAGCAAGAAACAGCTGGGCACGACTTACTGTCCGTGTGCTGGAGGAACCCGTTGACCTTGTCGGCAGTCACTTTGAGCGCTGGAAATATTTGTTAGCCAGATGTACCTCAATTCCATGTTAGATGGTATTTCATGGAAGCTAATTCTTTGTTTGCTAGAATCACTTCCTGAATCATGATTTTTACTTGTTCGGTCTGGCTTCCTAGATTTCCAGAATGGCACTACACACTCAAACCCCATTCTAAACACCGATTCGTTGAATTTAGAATAATTAACTGTGAAAAATGAACAAATTAAAAAACTGAGATTGCCGGAATAAGCTAATATTATTTGAATTGCTTTCGAATTCAAAAGTCGATCGGCTTTGAGCGCCACGACGGTCGGTTTGGGAAAACGGACTGAAAGAGAATTTGACTCTTTGAATCCGCCTCCAGTAATATATGTGCGCCTAGGATAATGAGTGCAAAGTTGCACAAAATACAAATCTTTCCTTCCAAATATGAATATATGAGCAAATGACTGTAGAAATGTTATTATGACGGGTATCTTTTTGTACTCACGTTTATCCTGAAGTATATTTCCCTGGTATCTTTCAACTTGAATGTGTTACTCAAGAGTATGATAATAGAATTCATCCGCATGATCGTGGTTACCAGAGAGCAGGGTTTTGGGTGTGAGTCTTATTGGGTAACATTGAGTGAGCCCTAACTCATGAGAGTATGCACAAGCATGGTAGAGTCCTGAAACAAATGAAAATGAAATTTCCTGCCCTCCCTACACGGATGATCTCCATACAGATTAAATTCGTTTACGTTACAAGTGGTGCAGAAGAATGGCAAACTCTTGGAAAAACGGAAGAGGCACTCCGCAGGATGAACATTCCCTTCATTTCCTGGAAACCAAAGTAATTCTTTAGTCCCGTAATCCCTGCTTAAAACTCGTAACCTGGAAACCATTTCCTTGGTAGGTAGAATTGAGTATTTTTGAGGTTACAAGGAGTTAGGGAATCAAAGAGGAAGAGGAAGCTTTCCATTTGGGCAAAAGGATAATGGGGACAGAGATCAATTTGTGTGGGATCAGGATAACTCACCTTGATTAATTTTGTTTACCCGCATGTACCTTGGTCTTCTAATTGTCAGAAGGATTATCCACCAAAGCGTATTATTCTGGAAGCTTTTATAACATTCAGTAGTGGAATCGGGCCCACGTAAAGGTTTGTGGGTTTCCTTATGCTTCCTCCCCGGTAATTAAGTCCTATCATCTGTCTAATGCGGACCAGACCCTCCCTTTCTGCTTTCCCTCTAACGCCCAAGGAATTAATTAGGAATTACTCGAGCAATGAAGGTGACACTCCTTATAATTCAATTCCCACTCACTTTCCCCGCCACCCTTTCACTCCGCCAGCAATGTGCTGCGGAGTAAGATTGGTTGTTTTAGGAAAGCAGAGAAAAACACGACGGCCAGTAGTGATCAAAACAAGACTCGACACTGTTCTATATTATTAGGAACGTTGCCCTGAAAAGCGCTGACGAAGGAAGTTCATGGGGTGTCTTCCCGCTGCACTACGGGCTGGGAACCTCTTCGTTTTGACTAAACTCCTTCTAATTCAAATGCCCGTAAAGTAATCCACGGCCAAACACGGTGTGTTTTTGAAACACAGTTTAGTACTCAGTATTTAATTCTGATTCCGAAAAAGTTGCGCCAAATTTGCGTCAATTTTTTCAAATTTGAAGACATGAACTTAAGAAATCATGGGTTCGAATTTGAAAATTGAAAACTGCGCAAATTTGGCGCAACTTTTTAACCACGAATCTACGTAGTAGAAAGTGGTTTATGGAATTTATAGAACGGGAGATCAGCAAATAGTGACGCCGGTTTCCTGCATTTGAAACATCATAGGTCTCATTACCTCATCCTCGACTGCTTCAAATGTTCAGCGTTGAATAGCCTTCTTATCAGTCAGCAGTCCTTATAGTCAATATTTGATGCAAATAGTTAGGCCTTAGCGCAGACTCTGGGTTAACAACGCTACCGGTGTCCTCATTTCAAGGTTCTCCTAATCCCTGAAGGCAAAGTGTCAAAACCATCTTGTGATAGTTCATTTAAGCTGGAACCTAAATCAGGGCTTTGAAGTCATGCAGGCAGTGTGCAAAAATTCGCAGCAAAATCATGGTCCACGGGTCTCTGCTATAGGTACTCTGGATCCCTTGAATTATCTGGATGCGAGGGTCCTTGCTAAAGGTACTCTGCATCCCTTGAATTATCTGGATGCGCGGGTCCTTGCTAAAAATACTCTGCCGCCACTTGTTATTGACAGTCCATGGGTGCTTGCTAAAGATATTCTGCCGTCCCTTGTTATTGACAGTCCATGGGTGCTTGCTAAAGGTACTATGCATCCCTTGATTTTTGTAAGTCAACAGGTTTTTGCTAAAGTGCTATGCAACCCCTTGTTATTGACCGCATTAAGAAACCTTAATGGGGACGCGGAGATAGCCTTCAAGATTTGCAAGGACTTATCAACGTGCCGCATTAGGATCCCCTTAGAATACGCGTATTTGAGAGGCGGGTTTTGATAGAGTGTTTATTGTGGCAACAAATAAAAGATTTCAAGCAAATGTGCTTACCAACGGATTCACTTCTCGCATCCAAAATCTCAGTGTCATTTTCCTCGATATGATTACCAGTCTCATCTCCCTTATGATGCTATATTCAGTCTAATTTAACTTCTGAAAATAGGAAGTCTAATCTACCTTATTTTGATTATCGGTCTTATCGCCCTCATCATGATAGTCTGTGTCATCTCCTATATCATGATAGTCAGTCTTATCTCCCTTATGATAATCAGTCTCATCTCGCTTATGATGATAGTCAGTTTTATCTCCCTCATTATGCCAATCAGTGTCATCTCGTTTATCATGATAGTCAGTCTGATCTAGCTTATGAAGGTAGTGAGTCTGATCTAGCTTATGAAAGTAGTCAGTTTCATCTCCCTTATGATAATAATCAGTCTCATTTCCCTTATGATGATAGTCAGTTTTATCTCCCTCATTATGACAATCAGTCTCTTCTCCCTTTTCATGTTCATCACTTTGTCCCTCGATTCGTGGTTGGCTACACAGTGTCTACTGATTTTTTAGAATCAGAATGAAATACTGAGCACTATAACGTGTTTTAATTTTTTTAAATACACCGTGTTTCGCCGTAAATTATTTTACGGCCATTTGAATAGGAAGGAGTTTAATCAAAACAAAGAGGCTCCCAGCCCGTAGTGCGCTGGTTCGATGGCACTTCCATACAAATCTGCGGGTTACATTCTGTGAGGTTCCCTCGTAAAAGGTTAAGTAAATTTCGTTTTCTCCTTAGATGAAATGGAATAATGGAAATATTAAAAGCAAAGCATGGTTAGGTTAAACTTGTCGCCCCCACTCATCAATCAGTTTGCATGTCACTTGCGGTTGACTCTGCATATTTCCAGGGCTAAATGTAGGGTTCGTGGTAGAATTTAAGGAATAATTTGTTTTGTTATTCTAAACGGAAAGACACGAAGCTTATTAATCTAAACCCCAAATTTTGAAATGTCAGAATCAACATTTCCTTTCCTCTTGCAGAAATTTCTGTCGGTCAAATTTACCCCATTTGAACCACAATTGAAATTCATGGTTCAGCGGCGAAGGAAAACGGAATTGGATCGATTATTTTAGTTTGAGTTTTTTTTGTAAATTGGGTTCAATTGAGGATAAATTGTTCCAAACAAGTTGTTTGGCGTAATTTACCAAACTAATTTGTAATACTTGGGTACTCCACAAGGAATAGGTTCCTATTAAACTATTAAATACTTTCGGTTGTAATGCCTGATTGCTTTCCTTGACTGGTAAATGATGACGATCCCTTCATCTCTAATTGACCAATTTAAAAGCCCTCTGTTGCAGCTGTGTGTTGGGGGTCATGAAGAGAAAGTTCTTGAATTCTCGTTAGCTTTTACTAAAGCAACCACTTGATCCTTTGAAATTGGTCTGTAAATGCTTTTCTCCCTGCTGCGCGTTTCGTAGGAGGATGTGGAGGGCGTGACTCCTGTTTTCAATTCTGCAGAATATGAACGACGATTGTCGTGAAATGGAACCATTAAAAAGGAAACATCTGGGTGAAAAGAGTTGGAAATTAGAAAGCAAAAACTGTTTCTTTTACGATCAAAACCCAAGACTTTGTAATAAGAAAACCCTGCGTCCTCTCCCTAGGTTTTCATTCTTTTCCGAGAAAAACAGAAAGACCCTCGGTATGGGTTTAACAGGAGGAACAATATTAAACTACTCAAATCCACTCGTAACCGCCGAGAAAGGGACGGGAAAATTAAAAACGTCATGAATCGTAGTGTCCATTCTTCCGGGAAAAAAGGTCGTAGAAATTACTTGTTAGGAAGCTGACAGGATGCATTCTCTTTCTGAATCCCTTTACGTATTTAGAAATGGTACAAATTTTATCTTGCGTCAATTTAAATTGCAGTCTGTCACTTGTACTTTTAGATTAAACAAATTACCTTAAAATACCGTAAAACCTGAAGAGGGACTAACAAATTTGATTTCATTCAGTTTTTGTTTTATTTTTGGCAACTTCACAACATGAGCTTGTTTTTATATCATTTTCTATTATTATCCTAGTGATTCTCGTTACACTCTTTCAAGTAAATTCGTTCAATTTTTATCTTAATTTCCTTTATGTAAAACTTGACTTGCCAACTCTTCCATCGTATTTCTTTGCTGATTATGTTAAAAGAATCCATGATTCTTATAAGCTTCATTTTTATTACTTTCGATTAGACAAATACACTTCTGATTTTTTTTGGAGTAATTTGGTAGGATTTATACACTTTTAAACATGCGGAGATGCGGACCTTTGTCATAATTTTTGCTTACGCTTGAGCAATTTCTAGAAAACTTGGAAGTTTTTATATACGTGGGCTTTATTACATTTTACTGAAAATATAATCTGAACCAAGAAAAGTACCAAAAAGTGTAAATGATGCAAAGATGCAATTTCGTCTTCTTACTTTCCTGCTTGTTAAAACCAGAGCACAACATGCTTCCTTTTCACGAAGCCTTGTTAAATTTAAAAGACGACGGCACTTCTTCTATTATTCAAATTAATTTCTACCACCCCTGCCTAAAGTGATTGCAATGAGAGTTTCAAATATTTAGACGCCGCAGCCAAGATTGGATGGCAACCATGCGTTTTTCAGGTTCAAGGCTATCATGAGCATATGCTTTAAAAGTTATAAGAACACTATTTGACTTCCCGAGGATTGATTTCCGCCTGTTTGTCAAAGAACAAGAAAAAGACAAAAAAAATTGGAGAATGTCAAGAAGCGTGATAAAGAATTCTTTCGGAGAAAGCACAATCTCAAATGACAAAAAAGAAAGGGGAGAGATTGAGTGAGTGTGAATAATGGAAAGAGAAGTGGAGATGTAAATATGAACTTTCCCTGTAAGATTACACTTCAAGCCCTTTGCCATCTTTTGAAATCTTTCTACACAAGCAGCTTTCTGTATAGATTTCCTTTGGAATTGAGATTTCTTCAACAGGTACTACAACACATCTAAAGGAGGATCCGAAGAAAGTGAATTTTCACTTTTGAATTCCCTCTAGAATAAAATAAATCTCACTTTGATTTCGGATTCCAATTACGACTGATTCACATCCTCCCGCCTCCTTCACAAACTTATGACCCAACATGGTGAGTTTTTTTTTAAACTTCCTACTAGCGTACCTGAATGGGAAGGAAGAAATTGAGAAAATGCGCATTGGAGAAAGTGCTTGTTGACAAGGATTCAATATCTAGGGGATGCGATGTCGACGAAGAGAACTCAATTCTACTTACCTTGAAGTAAAAAAACTGCTTGGAGAAAGTCTACAGAAAAGTACAAACTGTACTCGTATTCATTACCCGCAGGATTCTTACACAACATCCTGAATAACTAACAGAATGCAAAGAAATCTAGGTCGTTTTTTGGGCCTGATCGCTAGACATAATTTGGTTGAAATATTACTCTATTCAGAGTAATATCTGATTTCATATTTCAATATTCTAATAATCTGGTGATTAGCATAAATTCCACAAATGTTAAACTATCCAACTCCAAAATTCACAAATGCTCCATTGCGTACCCAACGAAATCATAATTTTTTATAATTTAAATCAAACCTTTATTTTAAATCCTCCGTTGCGTATCCAAAAGAATTCACAAATGCTCCGCTGTGTATCCTAAAAAATTAGCAAATGCTCCACAGTGTATCCAAAAAAATGAGCAAACGCTCCACAGTGTATCCAAGAAAATTAGCAAATGCTCCACAGTGTATCCAACAAAATGAGCAAACGCTCCACAGTATATCCAACAAAATGAGCAAATGCTCCACAGTGTATCCAAGAAAATGAGCAAATGCTCCACAGTGTATCCAAGAAAATGAGCAAATGCTCCACAGTGTATCCAAGAAAATAAGCAAATGCTCCACAGTGTATCCAAGAAAATGAGCAAATGCTCCACAGTGTATCCAAGAAAATGAGCAAATGCTCCACAGTGTATCCAA
>JAQIWD010001478.1:0-12299 GCA_034694825.1 Anurida granaria | reverse complement strand
AGGGCCCATCGAACCCACATTTTGAAGTGGGCCTGTAAACTAGAGCATTCGGATTGCGTTGAGAAAGCTCAGAAGTTCCTATCCCAATCTTGTACCACTTTTGCTTGCGTTTTATGATTTTTATGATTTTTATTAAAAAGAGAAATAAGTTTTTTTATTCTTCGGAAATTTTGATGAAATTTTTGAAGACATATTTTTGTATTCCGGTAGCGGGAAACAACTGAGCTGCGAGAAATCACAAGAAAATCAGCTGACTATTGACTTTATGTTTTATTTGTGAAACTGATTTATTATTGAATTTTAGTTAAATTGAACAACCAACGATAAACCGTAATGATGCTATTGCGGAGAATTGTCAATGAAGCCTTCCTCAAGTGCTCCTCCTGCGGATATCTTAGACTATACTCGGTAATTCCCTTTTCGATTATATTTTATTCTGAGTTAATTATTCTAAAATTGATTTTTGTTAACCAGAGACCGGGAGCGGCCAGACAGATTATAACATTATTGAAACTGGGTACCCTGTTCAGAACTGTCCCTCCTCGAGCGGCGACATCAATTGGTGGATTTTCCCTGGCGTTCCTTGGATTATTTGAAAGGGCAGAGGACGCTACGATTGAAGGGGAAATTGTTTTGCATATTAAAAAAGCTATTCTTGCGACTCAGGTTGGCATTTATACATAACGTTGTTAATCTGGAGCATTGTGAAGCTCTCTAATGTGTGAATCCTTTTACTATTCTAGCAAGAAGACTATGCCACTGCTGAAGAAAATTTAGCACTGGCATTTCACCTCTGCAGGACTCACGGATTCCAAGATGCTTTGACACAAGTAGTGGGCTACCAGGCAAATTTAGCTCTGAAGAGAGGCTATTTTTCTCGTGCTGAGACTTTATTTAAGTTTCTAAGCCAGAGACTAATCAACCTTGGGAAAGCTAAAGCGACAGATAACTCTATTGTAGAAATTAGTCTCAAATTAGGTGAGATTTATATGCAGACTGGAAGACTGGAAGAAGCCATGAGTGGATTCCAGCACTGTGCCGTCGCCCAGAGACAAAAGGTAACAGTCCTGGAAAATTATTTTGGATTTATGATCCACGAATCGTTTCTCCAGGATTTGGGTAGAATTGTCAGCGGCTTTAAATTTAATTGTAATTTTCCGGATTTCAGATTGATTCTGGTGCAGAAGATGAAGACACGCTTGTGTTAGGGGCTTGGTCTCTCCACAATCTTTCTCAGGTCTTCATCCGTCTTGGACTCCCGGACAAGAAGGATGACCTGCACTTGTCAAAGGCTGTCTTCTGTCTAAGGGAAGCATATTCTTACGTCTTCAAAGCTCTCGGCCCAGAAGCTCAACAGGTAACTTCACTAACTTTTCAGAGCTCAATTTAAATTATTTACTCATTTCCAGTCACTGGCGATAAAGAGTGACTTGGCTACTGCCATGGCCCTTCAAGGAAAGCAGACAGGAGCGTTAAAAATATTTGAGGAGATTGGGAAAATTGCACAAGAGAAACACACTGACTTGTATCCCGGTATAAAGGTCAACGTTGGGAATATCCACCTTCAGGTACGCGTCAAAACTCTCCCAATCAGTTTTAAGTGCTCTCGTTCACTTTGTTTCATTTCCTTGATTGTTTCTAGAAATCCGAGTTTGAGCAAGCAAATAAAGTCTGTTTGGAGGCAAAAGACTTGGCGACAAAATTCAAGGACATGGATGCCCTCCGAAGAGCAGAAGAATGTGTACTCAAGAGTCTTGCTGGACAGAGGAGGGCTGCGCCCGAGGTGGGATGATCTCAAAGTAGTTAATCCGCCGCTGCTATTCCAAGTTGTGGTTCTTTCAGATTTATTTCCAGACGAACGAATAAATTCTGGATATCGTCCATGCAGTTGTTAGACATGTCCAGAACTTTCCCAGAGCATTTTCGTCAAAATGCGCCTAGTTTTCCCAGGGATTTTGATACCAAGGGAACCATGGATCCGAACTGTTTGTTTGGTCGATTAATTGTTCGTACATGGTGCTCGCATTTCCAGGGACTTTTTCCTTTTGGTGTTTTCGAGAAAAAAAAATCGATTGGAAGTTGTTGGAATCTTGTTCCAGTTGATCAGTTTTGTGATTTAACACTCCAGTTTCTGTGCTAATTGCGATGTCTGTTAGCGGCGGTCCTATTTCCGGCCTTGGGAAAGTACCCATGTGGGGTCACAGTCCCGCTCTTGACTTCATTCGACTCATTCATGGTAAGAAGAACGAAAATTAAAAACAAAGCCAAAGGCTGCTTCTCCTTGAGTAAAATACCTCAACTTCTTCATTATACAGGTGGACAGGAATCGCTGGAGGTGAATGGATCAAACCAACGAACGATTCGAATTTTGCTTGTCGGGCAAGCGGATTTGCGACATGTGCTTCAGACACTGGGCACAAACTGGTGTCTCCTTGAACGCATGAATGTCCGGATTGATGTAAGTTTTCATTGGTCAAATTTTAACGGGCAGAATTCAATAGCACTGATTTCACTCTTCGGGATTTTCAGTTCTACGTAGCTGAGGATTTTTCGGAAGTGATTGCCCGTGAGCTGCTTCTCCTTTTGTTAGCCACCCAGCCGCTGTCCGCAATCGGCCTCCATGAAAAAAGTACCCAGTGGCTTGAACTCTTTGGCAATACCCTCATCCGACCCAAAACGCGAAAAACCTTCCTTGAAATGACAGAAAAACTTATCCAGTACGTTGTTCGTTCGATTTACGTCCTCAATCATTGTCAATCATCAATTGTCAATCAAAACTAATCCATGTTTCAATATTTCCTTTCGTTTCTGGTTTCTAAAGGTCGGTGATGAACCCAGAAAAGGAAAGTCTCTTTGACCTCTCCGACCTCAAGTTTCGTGAAAAAGATGATCTGGTAGAAATTTTCAAGCATTGGAAGAGCTTCGGAGAGATATTTCCCATCCAGGAAAACTGGTAATTTACTCACTAATCATAACCATGGAGAGTTCCACGACTCAATCAAATCTCTTTCCAGGAAGAAGCGTCTGGAGCACCATTTGGGGGGTCGCTATGACGTGCGTCAGAATCTCTTCGACTACGACTACAGCATGCGGCTACTCGAGAGGCGACCTTCGGCATCCGTCATCTCTTCTCGGGAATACAAGCACTGGAGAGAAACAGGCGTGGCATTTGCTGACCTTGACTGTGAATATTCCCAACCAAATGTCACTCTTGCAACAGGTAGGTGCTGACACCTATTTCCTAAAATCCTCCAAACTCCTTACTGATTAAAACTTGGGATTTTAGGAATTGCTTCGGGAGGGAACGTTTTCCTTTCCTACCGTGGAGAGATCGTGACTGGACCCTTCATTTCCTTTGGCATCGAAGCAGAAGATGCTTCACTCTTTGAGAAAGTCAACGGCAGAAACAAATCAACCTCCTGTGACATCTCCATGCACAACCTCCAGCGAATTTTCAAGGCATTCGGAGATGCTGAGAAACCATTGGCAGCTCTTTTCAATGTCATCTTCCTCTCCCCGTCCACATTCGGAGGACCACGATTCATCAACAAGCTCCCTGGAGAATTCTTCGACGCTGCATACTTCTCTACCAGCTCAGCCCAGTGGCTACTCCAGCCAATCATGAACCTTCTGAAGCCAAGTGCACCGATCCTTGTCGAAGACACAGAGTAAGATTCACAATTGTACGAGATAAGTGGTAGAACGTTAACTTTAGTTCACCCATTGCCTAATTTGTTTCCCCATCACAGATTTCTCCTGGAAGTTCTTCCTTCGCAGAGCCAATTGTACCGAGAGAAAGTGCTGGAATTAGCAAACCAGTGCGAGCTGGAGTTGATTTCCCCGGAAGGCGGTTCCCCTTACCTTCAATTTGCGAAAAATTCCAAAGTGGCCAAACCGTATGAGACGCTGACCGAAAGTGGAGTGACCGAATCAGTGGACGATGCTGCGTCGCTGGTTCCTCCTTCAGACGGACCAACCTCTACTGATCTGGAAAAAGAAAGTGAAGTGACCCTTTCTCAAAGACCTCTCGTGGATAGCGCTTGAAAATATTCCCAGCCAATATGCTTAACGCTGATGAAAATTAAATTGAGTGCGTGATCTAATTTTCTCCGAATTAATTATGAAGATATGGAGGAACAGCTTCTTGTGGTTTTTGGTGGTGTGGTTTCCTTTTTGTCAATTCTGGAGAAACCACAGTAGAATGTCATTTGTCAGTACAAACTTTTGTCCAGGGCTCCGTTTCCAGAATTTATCCCCACCATCTTAATGATGAACATTGTTATTTCTGTGCTCCTTCTGCTCATTGGCGAAATTTCAGCAAGGAGTGAGTCGGATGTAGTGCAAGCGATTCGACAAAAAATTGCAGCAAACCCACGTTTAGACCTTGCAGCGGAAGCTGACGTAAGTTGGATCATTTTTGAAGTTAATGAGGCTGACATTAAATGTAATTTCCTTGCCAGTACATCGATGAAATCTTCAATGGACCAAGGGTAAAGGACACGGAGAAGCAGAAGAGGCAAGCGGGCTGCATGTGCGTGGCTCACTTTCTCGACCCTCATTGTGGTAGGTCATGGCCCCATGTTAGACTGACCTACTTTTCTTCACTGACCTTCTCTGTTCTTAGGTACTGACTTGAAGGTTTATGACAACGGGTGCTTCTTTATGTGCGCCCAGGACAAGGACCCAGGTGAGCCAAATGGCCAATAGGCAAAGCCCTTCAAGCATTCCAGCACGTAGCCTTATTTTCTTGTTTCCATTCTAGGTCTCCGGCTAAAGCGTTGGGGGAACTGTCCCCCACCCTTAAGTCCCCTGCCTGGTTACACCGAAGTAGAAATTTGAACGCTTTTCATAAAGAACAAATAAAAGGAACTCGCTTATTGTTGTTTTCTAGATGAACTCTTTCCCTTTTCTCCTTGACTTTGTTTCTCCAAGGGCCCTTCTTGGCCTTGGCCTTGTCTGCATAAAAGGAGCAGAGAAAGGACGCCTTGGCACAAAGTCCCTTTTCCTCATCTCTGGAAAAGAATCTCTTTAACATTCTAGGACAGTAGAGCAGAAATCGTTTAACGCTAGTGGCCTAGTTTAGAATTCTAGCAAGGAAAGTATTGCAAGATGCTGTTGAGAATAGTTTGCGGCCTTTGTATTGCTTCCGTTCTTCTTCCGGGGATTGAAGGGTCATGGTGGTCTTCAGATGACGATACCACCACAGTTTCCCCTACAGGTCAGCAATTTACCAATTAGATTCAAACTTGAAGAATAATCTAGCAGCAGAGTCATGCTAAACATTTAAAGAAACGTCTAATGTAATTTGTCCCCATTTTTGGTTTGCAGAGGATGCTGAATGCGATTGGTCATTGGATGGTCTAATGGGGACTGATGACACCAGTTCTGGAGTGACCTATCCAGCCGGAACGAATTACAATGTAGGCCAGACGGGTTATCCAACTGGCGCTGGAACCAGCTACGGTACTGCCTACGTTCCACAAGCTAGCGGAAGTGGCTACGTCCAACAAAATGGCGCTACTGGCTACGTCCCACAAACTAGCGGAAACGGATACGCGCTAAACAGTGACGGGACTGCGTACGTTCCACAAGCTAGCGGAAGTGGCTACGTCCAACAAAATGGCGCTACTGCCTACGTTCCACAAGCTAGCGGAAGTGGCTACGTCCAACAAAATGGCGCTACTGGCTACGTCCCACAAACTAGCGGAAACGGATACGCGCTAAACAGTGACGGGACTGCGTACGTTCCACAAAATGGCGGAGGTGGCTACACCCAAAATGTTTACGACAAAGGGGGTAATCCAGTTTCTGGCGCCGGCTATACCCTATCCGGGTCCTACGTCACGCCCCAATCTCAGCAGCGTTTCTTTGCTCGCCAAATTGCCTATATGAATCAAAACGACTACGTGGGACTCCATCCTAGATATGCAATTGGAAGCTACGTAACCGTGACAAATCCGGACCTCCAGAGGAGTGTAGTGGTTAAAATTGTAGGTCGACCCAAGGACCTCGCAGTGGGACGCTGCCTTACCCTTTCTCAACTTGCTTTCCAACAAATCGCTAATCTCAAGGACGGCGTGACTCACTGCATTGTCGCACCCACGCCTACGTAAAATATTCCCCCAAATATACCTTGAACTTCAACCCACTTAGGAGGGGTTTCGTAGTTTTTCCTAAAAGTTTTTCCTAGGAAGTTAAATTAGGAAAGATAACAGTGGAATTAACAAAGTTGAATAATTATTGAAATAAATCTTTTAGCATCAATTCTCACACGGTTGTGGTAATGAGTTGTGACCTTTTGGCACGGGAAAGGACATTGGGCAGTTAAGTTCCCTCGGAAATCAACCCCATGGTCAAGGACACATCCCAATCTCAAATCCTTTTGAAAGGTGTTGGTGATGAGGAGAGCCAATTAGCACTGGTACACTAACGAACGTGGTGTCTTCTAATCTTTCGCTATAAAAAGAGGAACTTTGTGCAGAAATACTTCAGTTTCAAATTCCGAATCGCTTGTTTTTAGAATTGATTCAATTCCTGCTTGCAGCGTTTCAGAATGAAGGGGGTCGTATTTCTGATGATCATTGGTGGGATCTTCGCACAAGAACCTCCGTTTCAGCATAAAGGACCCACTGTGGGTCCACCAATGACAAGGGAGAGCGAGAGCACTGGCGATATCTCCATCTTGCCCGTTCCGCATTCACCCGAAGATACTTTTGGCGGCCCACCTACCCGAGATGTTCCTCAACAAAAGTTCAATTTCCCCGATGAGGTGGGGACGCAGCAGTACCCTTCACAAACGCAGCAGTACCCTTCACAAAAGCCGCAATACCCCCAGCAGCAGCAGTACCCTTCACAAACGCCGCAATACCCCCAGCAGCAGAACATCCAAAGCGTAAGATAACATACAATGCGTCAAATCAATTGTTTGCAGCTGCCAAATTGTTTTTTTTTTTAGAACATTGGCTGCACAAAAGATCACGATCCTCTCTGCGGTTCTGACGGTGAGAAAATATGCTTATTAAATCATGTAAACATGGTCACTGAATGTTGCCCTTTGATTTTCTAGGAAAGACCTACAACAACATTTGCGAGTTTAGCCAGGCTCAGAGAAATACACAAGGTAATTAGCACACAAAAAGCGTGGAGGTGTTGTTGATTCTAATCCCTTTACAATCTTTTAGGTTTAACAGTGGCTCGTCGCGGGCAGTGCTAAACAGCAAATCACCGAAACCGAACCGAACCGAAAACGGTGTGGGATCCTAACTTTATTCACAGAAAAAAATGAATGAGAATTAAACTAATTCTAGCCAATAAAGGGAGAAGGTCAATTAATCAAAAATCCAAAGTCATTTTTCCTTACGTCCGAATCCGATTGTTTGCCAACTTGATAAATCAGAAAAGTCACGCCCGTGTATCATTTCTTGGCGGAGGATGGGAGCTTTTCTGCGTTGTAGAACTTCCTCAATCGCTTGTACAGATTGACAGCAGCGATTCGAATGGCCACACGTTTCTTATCTGCCTCACCTGGATTTCGAAATACGAAGTAAGTTAAGTTACATTTCTACACAGGAATTTAACGATGACATACCTGAAGCAGACAGTTCTCCAATAGAAGCAGTGTATTTGAAGCCACCATTTTCTTTCGCCTCCATTTTATAGGAAGGTATCTTGAGGTTGTAATCGGCACAGATGCCCTGAATAACGTAGAGGATGTCCTTGCTGGGATCCGTCTTGACGACTTGCTTGTAAGACAAACATCGATCCACGGGGACGAAAACGGACATGTCATCGATACAATTCGCAGCAGCTTCCGCTTTAGCCTCTGCAACAGTCGCGCCAGACCCTTCACCTTTAAGATAAGAAAAGGATTTAATGAGTTAGTATTTTAAATGAATAATGAAGCCCAAACCGGTTTCAGGGTTGCTTACCTTTCCGAATTCCGACTGTCAGAGTAGCTACGTAAGTGGTAGGCCCTCCACGCTTCCGGACAGCTCTGACTTGATAGTCTGCTTTCATTCTCCATTCCGCTCGGAACGTCTCCACGACCTTGACAGGGCTATCTTCATGGGAAGCCTGTGGGGTATAAGCAGTGAACGAAATCGGCGGTATTGGATTCTCGATCATATTTCCTTGTCCGGAACCGGAATACGAAGGGAACAAAACGTCACAAGCAAGATGTGAAAGATTAGCTTGATCCGGCAGAATGTTCCGTTTCAAACTTCAAACGGTTTCCTAAAAGTAAAGAAGAGAATCACGAAAACGAAAGTGAAATGAATGCAAAATTACCTCTGTGGCTTACCTTGACCTTTGACCTCGAGTAATTCCAGATTTCTCGAACAGTTCAGTACAGCGACGGTTCGATTGATCCAAAAATTCCACAATGAAAAGTTCCAGGAATGCAAAATGAAAAGAATTCAGGGAATTGCCCAATGGAATGTTGAAAGAAAATAAACATTCTTCGCGCCTGCGTATGCGCAATGTGGGACGAAAAACTCGGAAATCAGCATATTCACTTTCTTCGCTTTCTCTTCGGCGTCACTTTCCCTTATCATAAACTTAATATTTGACCTCGGATAATTCATTCCCGGTGTATTTTCTGTACATGCAACGGACTCTAACTTTATTCCAATTGATTAAATAAATCCCGATTCCAGAAATTTCGAAACGACTAACCCAACACAATAAAACTGAAATTGGAAAATGGTCGTGGAGAAAGTTTTTGATAAAATTTTGTAAATTGTGACTTCATTTCTATTCTAAATTTGTTTTCGTTCGTTCGTTGGAGCGTCCTTCCGATTTTTATGCTCCGTCTTAGGCTGCAGTTGTGACAATTGAAGATTGCGACAGAATTTCTGCTTCGGGATGTTCTGCTGCACAGGCAAGACAGGGATATTTCTTTATTAGGGCTGCCCGGTACTTTGGATGACTAAAGGAAGGTTAATAATTATTAATCATTAAACACATCAATTTCACAAAGGAAGGCAATTCGTACCTGATTCCATAGACAATCGGATTATAGATGGATCCCATTTTCGCAAAAACTGATCCCCAAATAGTTGCGAGTGGAGAGATTTTAGAGGCTTCGAAGATTCCCATGAAGTTGATGATGAGATAAGGAGTCCAAGCCATAAACCAAAGGCTAATCGTCATTAACGCAATCTGAAAACGAAGAATTGATGTAAATTAATCCCCTGAATTACGTTATGCCTTCCCAACCGTTACCTTCGCCAATTTAGTCTCGGTGGACTGCTTCTGGGCTTCTGCTGACCTCAGGGACGCCACTTTCATTTTCTTTGCTTGTTCTCTCATTTGCTTCTCATGGCTGAATACTGCCTAGTGATCATAAGTAAATGTGATTGGTTAACCAGAATCAATGTTCGTCGAGTGTACCTTCACAATGAAGTAATAGGAGTAGATGATCATGAATAGCGGGATAAAGTAGCAGAAGAAAGCATACACGAGTATGTACGAGCGTGAGAACCAATCCTTGTTGAGGTAGTCTAGTCCGCACGACGTCATGTTGCCCTCAGGTACATATCTAGAGTGACATGTTACGAAAAGTGTTAGAAATTGTCGCGGACTGAAGCGATCAATGAAGTGGGCACCTACCTGTTCCAGCCGAGGAGAGGGATGACGGTCCAGACCAAAGCGATGAACCAGGTGAATAGGATCTTAAGGATAGCGGATTTGGTGCTGAGGGGTTTTGACGCAAAGCCTCGGACGATGACATTATACCGGTCAAGGGCTATCATCACCATGGATCCGATCGAGGCGTAACCCCAAAGTGAGCCCAGCATTCCATAAATTTCGCACATCAGTGGTCCTGCCGCAGAAATTATGCGAAATTGTACTGGCTGATGGTGAAATATGAAGATGCTTACCAAAGACCCATGTTTCGTAATAACAGTTGACAATCATCGGTGGTCCCATTGTAAACATCGTGAAAAAGTCTGAAAAGGCAAGATTGACGACGAGTAGATTGGCAGGAGTCCGAAGGGCTTTGGTTGACACAAAGACGGAGATGACGACCCCATTCCCTATGAGGGATGTAGTGACAAAGAGCACCATTGCCATCCCCAGGAGGGAGTGCCATAGGGGATTCATCGGAGCAAATTGGTACCAATGGGGATCTATGAGACCCAACATTTCCACAGGTACTTTGTCAACTACGGTTTGGTTTCCGAAACGGTTTACTCCGGGTATAAGCGATGCCTGGAAGGAAGTGATGAAGGGGTTCGGTGGGCCCCACTGTGGAATTCCTCCAGGAGGTGGGTACATGTACCCTCCGTAGCCACCGCCGTAACTCATCCTTAGAACCACCAATGAATGAAACTGGAACGGAGGGATGAAAAGATGTTTGGCAAATCGGTCGGAAGGACGCCAACTGCGAAGCTTTCTCTCTGAAGAAAGTCGTTTTAAATACTTCCGAGAGACCAGCAGCGAAGCCCTAAGAATTCCTGGACATCTCCAGGAAAAAATAAAACTGTCGAGGAAGTTCCAATGTGAATCCTCGACTTAGGCAATCTTGTCACTCAGAATTAACAAGTCGAGAGAAGCCCAACATTGGATACTTTCTTTGCCTCTCCCAAAATGTCACTGGAATTGGATTTTACAAGCTGAGCCTGGAGAACCTTCCATTGTGACCTAAACATAGGAAACTCCACTGCGATGTCACTGGTCACTGGAATCTTGAGTTCCCAGACTTTATTAGCATAAAAAGAATAGGGTAATAACCGCGTAAGAAAGAATTCTAATCCTCTGCTCCCTTGATGGTCTTCTTTCCTCCTCGGATACGTCCTGTTCTTCTGGCTGCGATGAGACCGACTTTCCTTCCGGCAGAAGTTCCTCGTTTACAGGTTGAGGCTTTACCGATGTGCTGGTGATTACCTCCTCCGAAGGGATGCTCAACGGGGTTCATGCACACACCTCGGACAATTGGCCAGCAGTTACGCTTAGCCTTGTACTTGTGATAAGCACGACCAGCCTTCAAGATGGGCTTGTCAATACGACCGCCACCAGCAACAATTCCAACCATAGCTCGGTTATTTGATGGGATTACTTTCTTTGCTCCAGACGGCAACTTTACTCTGTAAAATATAAATATTGAGTAAAAACAAAATTCCAGGAATTAAGAGCAACGGTGCCCAGCGACAGATACGAATGTTTGAGGAAGTATTACCTGGTTCGCTTCGTATCCGGATTGTGAGCAATGACGGTAGCGTAGTTTCCAGAAGTCCTAGCCAAACGACCACGATCACCTGTCTTCTCCTCGAGGTTGCAGACGATTGTTCCTTCAGGCATTGTTCCGACGGGTAAGATGTTTCCGATTTGGAGAGTAGCTGAAACAGGATAAGCAAAATCCGTATATTTAGAAACTAAATCACAAGCAATGTCTGGGTTGAAATTTCCGCAATTTTCCTACCTTTCTTTCCACAGTATACAAACTGTCCAGTGTACATTCCCTCGGCAGCGATGAAGAGTTCCTTGCGCGTCTTGAACTTGTATGGATCACGAAAGTTAACGACAGCAAGTGGGGCTCCACGACCTGGATCGTGAATAATCTCTCGAATCACTCCCTTGATATAACCATGCTTTTCAGCGTAATCCATGTGACGCAACTTCGGGGCTCCTTTCCGATGGTGAGTGTGGGCTACGAAAATGGAACCAGCGCCCTTACGCTGAGCTCGGATGACTCGACCCATCTGAAACGAGTAATTGGATTAAAATTAAGAAAATTGCTTGACATAAGCATAAAGTATAAAAGTCATCTGATGGCCCTAATGTCTTATTTACCGGTAAAACTCTTTCGTATTTATCAAGTTGTACACTAATGTTAGTCAGCTATTAGTAGTGTGTGGAAGAATAGAAAAAGTTTATTAGAGTAATCGATTACACACTTACCTTAAAATTCTATAATTAATCGAAGAAAACTGATCACAAATTCCAAAACTTGAGGAAGATGTTCCGTGCAACACGACACGCCGACAGAACTTTTGATTGAAATGGGAAGAAGTTGTGGGAGCAAAATAATTCGCCAGATGGAGCAAACCTCGGAATTTCAAGGAAGAAACTTGAGCGTTTTTGACTGAAAAGCCGGCGGGAAAACAACTTTTCAATTATTTTCACCGCCGAAATCTTTGGACAAAAAGGTAAAGGTCAAGACAAGAAAGAAAAATTAAAAGCAAAGCAAAGTCAAAAGTAGCGATTAATTGTTAATTTCTCTCTTTTACAGGTCCGATTCTAATTAACTCTTTATTGGACAGAGACGGAATGGCCACCCGCAAAGCAACCACTCACAA
>JAQIWD010001477.1:0-12299 GCA_034694825.1 Anurida granaria | reverse complement strand
ATGGTGAAAGTGAGTTGGCGTTTTCTTAAAAAGCAAAGGCACGCACGCATCCTGGTTCATGGAAAATTTCCTATCGAGATCCCAGAGATTTCTTACTTGTGCGCCTTATCACAGAAATCCTTTCTAGACATTTCCGGCAACTTTCGACCAGTTTCGAAGCGATCCAAAGATGCGATGCATATCCAGATAGCTATGATCTGGAAGTATCTAAATCAGAAAGGATGACAAATAAAAGAATATGTCAAGGATTGACACGTCTAAAAAAATTTTTTACTTTTTGAAAAGAAAAATAATGACACCGGAAAGTGTCCTGTGTCAAAGATTCCAATACGGCTTCCCCTCGTCACACTTTTATAACCTTAATTTTTGAATCTTGCAAATAATTTTAGTTACCTATGTACTAATCCTCTGCAATTGGAATACGATTGCTTGTGCGTTATTCTGGTGTAAAAAAAGCCATGTCTTTGTAGTGGACGTAATAAAATTTAAGCACATCTTCGTACATTCTCGTTTGATTTGCAATGCTCAGAGCAGGACGACTACACTTGTATAAAAATTCCAACCCATTCCGAAGAGCAAAACAAGACGTCATCGTGGCAGTACAGACGGAGGTCATGTAAGAAGACTTTGCGCTTGGTCCCAATTTTTTTCAGTCGAGGCTTTGGAGATTAGAGGTACCTTTTGTAATCTACGCGACGAACAAAAGATAGGTTTTAGACAATGTCAACAAGGGAGCACAACGGCGGTACACAGATTAAGCTGTTGCGTCCATAATGTAAATCACATCAATTAGAATCTGACCATCAGTAATGGACAAAGAGTCCAGGGTCAATCTCTTGAAATGTGTCCATCGACTTATATTGGACAAGGAACCAAGACAAAGTTTACCATTGATTTCCCTGGTTGAATCAATTACAACATTTCTTAGCCACAATTCATGATAACTGGAAAGAATATCTACGCTTACCTTGTGGTAAAACCAATTTCAAATACTACAACTTGAGGGTAGAGGGGAATCAAATAATCCAAGCCGGAAATGGACCAAGGTGGTTTTTTAGAAAAATCCATACTATACCAACACGTCTGATTTTATAGAAAACAATTTGCAGGCCAATTCTCCTCCCCAAATGCACCAGATTTTATCCCAGGTTTCTGAAAACGCCACCGGTTAGTTGATTTTCAGTATGCTTTTTAAAACATTTCAAAATTAGAAGTGGATGAAGAACGGTGAAAATATTGCTACCCAAAAGACAGTAAAACTGCAAGGAAATTTTTTGCAGGCAAATCAACATGCTATTACTAGGATGGTGAATTCTCTTCGCGTTTCCTCGGAAACATTGGCGTTTTTTTAGCTTGGAATGACTCTGAATAAACTCCGGCCATTCCTACTACATTAATGATGATTAAAATTACCATAATGATTTCGGTTTCTATAGCGTCTCGGTTTAGTGGAATTGAAACTCGAAAAGCGGTTGCAGTGATTCGATAAAGTGCGTGAAGTGACTCGAAAAGTGATAGAAGTGATTCGAAAAATGATGGCAGTAATTCGAAAAGTGGTTGTGGTGATACGGATCTGGAGTAAAGTGATTCGAAAGTGATTCGAAAAGTTTGCAATCCTGGAAACGTCCTGTAATGCAACGTTCAAAATTCAAAGTTGATGGCTCCTTGTCACAAATTATGCGGAGAAATCCGACTGCCATTGAACCCGTGAGCCACCGAAAGGAAAAATGTTCCCACTGGAATATGATGGGCTTAGTGTTTTAATAAAACAAATGTTGGTCAGGTCAGACTACAGCACACAGAGGACTGATTGATTAAAATGTGTACTTAATGAAGGTCATCACCATCAAAACTGCTCACCACTTGCGCTGGGTAAGCAAAGGTGACGCGTACTTTTAAGATCCAATATTGGCCATTTCTCTACAACCTGAAATTATTCCATGGCTCTGAAACCTAACCTAAATAAGTTGACCCACTAAATAAATCTTAATATTGCCATACGTTTAGTTATAGTACGTTAAGTTCGAAAAAGTAAATATTACGTAGTAATTAAATAAAGGGGTAGAGTTTACTCAAAAGGATGCATTTTAAACATAAACTATAATTAGTCATGTTAAAATGTAAATATCGATTCACCTGATGTTATTAAATCTGTAATTAATCTGCAGTTTTGGAATTCCTGGGCAAAGCTAAAAAGAACAAATTTTATATTGTTTTGAAAATCGCTTCAATCCGTTTGAGATAAATTTTTTCTTACTTATATCAAATACGCATTTGTGGCGGGAAGATTATCAGATGCTTTATTCATAGAATTTCATCCGTTTGAACAAATTTAATTACTAGTTTATATATTATATTTTTAATATTTTTGTTCCTTTTTTATGTATTAAAATTTTGTTAAGGAGATTTTAGTAATTGCCCGTAATCATAACCCTGTAGAAAAGCAACGACGCTACTTACCTTAGAAATGGTCATCCTTAATACTCACCTATCAATTTTGATCATAATTAAATTTCTCGTATCCGTGAATGGAGATATGCCAATTTGCAATGAAATTTGTGCCAAGTGAGTTTATTTACTTTAACGGTGGCCATCGAAATGTGTATGTAGTGTTATATATACATATCGCTTATATTTTCGATGGTTTAACCATGCTTGGACTGAATTAATGGAGGAGTTGAGAACAGTTATACGTAAATTTCATCGTGTACTTTTTTTTAATTTTTTAAGGAACTGTGAAACGGTGGAATATACTCACTGGCAGAAACAAATGTACGAAGGCAGAGAACATCACCTCGAGTCCGACACACAGCTGATGCGAAATAGCTGTCGTCAAACTCAGAGAATTTGCGCATGCGCGTAAGTCATCCCTTAAAAATGTCAGGAAACGGCAATTGGCTGGAATCATTTCCTAATAACTAAAGAATTCTAGGAGAAGGAAGGAGGAAGAAAGACAAAAACTGTTCAACAAGTACACGACAACGACCACGACAACTAGGAAACCATTGATATGTAATTGCACGGAGTTCTGCAAGTTGGGTAAAAGTCAACCACCGTCGCCAATGGAGTTGGCCTGCAATAGGAATGGTGCTGCGGACTGTAAATGTGGGTATGTAACTTGTCTGGTTTTCGCTTGAGGGATAATAAATACTGTTTGCTGGAACGTTTCAGGAACGGATCAGGGGCAGCTCTTTGGATTGTCTTTGGACTAATCGGAATTTTTTTAGCTTGTATTTGTTACAAATGCCGAAATCGGAGAAAACCTCCACCGACGCCCCGCCGACATGAAGAAAATATAGCAAACACGAACGTCCCTCCACGATTGGAAGAGCCCTATACTTGTACGAATAACACAGCAGTTTCCCCATCCGCACCATTTCTGCCAGTGAACTTTGACCTTGTTGAAAATGACCCCGAGATGAGACTGCCATTGCAAAGTCATTCCTTAGACGATGACCCACCACCGCCTTATCCTGGTCTCCCAAAAGATATTGCAGCGTCTCAAAACTTTTGAAGTATTAACGTTGCAGTAAAGTGGAAAGAAAGATCTGGCCCTACCAAAGACCCTGCCGTAAGAAATGACCGAGAGCAAGAAATTCCGGAAACTTTTAAAAATTTGAAGGATGCAAGCGAGTCGCGATGAAAGTTTCCTATCCATTTTCAGTTGAAGTGGTGCTGCAGTCTCAAGTTTTTGCAAATAATATTTTTAGGAATTTGAAATAAATGAGAAAATTGAAGATGCGCACTTTGTCCACAAGGGTGATTATTGTAATAAAATGACTTTGTACTGACGTTGGAACCATTACAAGTAATTTGTATTCTAATGGTTATGAAAGCGCCTACTACTTTCTCCGCCCCACTTTCTCTTTCAGCTGGACTTGCTAATTATACTCAATTCCTTACAAAGAGGTCTGAAAATTAAAACGGAAACGCGTAGTTCCTTTGCTTGTTAAATAAAAATTTCAACAATGGTGTATAGCTAATGAACCTTTTTAACAACGTCGCAGTCAGTTATGAATTGTAGTCCAAAATGAAGGTTGAAATGATGCGAATTCCAAAATTTGAAGACAAATGCTACATCAAGATTTGAGAAATCTGGTATTAAGTTAATTTCCAAACGTCGGATTTCGCCGTAACAGATTTTAACCAGAAATCCAATCTGATTTTCCTGTTGAACAAAATTTCAAGATGTTATCAAAAAGAAAATTCGTGACGCAAGCCTCAATCCTTTTACGCTGCCGTCCATGGAGTTTCAATATGTGGTGAAAGTTGGCGTTTTCTTAAAAGATAAAGGCACGCACGCATCCTATAGTCCGTTCGCTTAGTTTTTCAAAAAGAAAAAAAATTCCCGCCCAGCAAAACCCATAAGGTTTGCTAGGGGGCTGGACTTTAGGCTCCACCCGCTGGTTGGGTAAGCTAAGCGAACAGACTATAGTTCATGGAAGATTTCCTATCGAGATCTAAGAGATTTATTACGTGTGATCCTCTGCAAATCCTTTCTATGCATTTCCGGCAGCTTCCCATAAGTTTTTGGGCGATGCGATGCTTTTTCCAAAAGCTGAGATCCGAAGTATCCTACACTAGAAACATTCCTGCTAATAAAATAATCTATCAAGTCTTGACATGTTTTTGAAACAAGTTTGCGTATAGAAATGGAATATAAAGTAGGACACCTGACAATAACACGTTGTCAGGTGTCAAACTTTCGTATGTCTGCTTCACCCAATCATGTTTTAAAACCGCAGTGGTTCAGCGTTGAAAATATTATTAAGTCGGCTATTCTAAATCCTTTGCAATTGGAAAGGAATTGTAGGTGCATACTTGGGGTGTAAAGACGACCATGTCTCTGTAGTGGACGGATTGAAAGTGAACCACATCTTCGTCCATTCTAGTTTGGATTGCAACGCTCAGAGCAGGACGGGTACCCTTGTATAAGAATTCCAGTTCCTTCCGAAGAGTAGAACACGAGCTCTTCGTGGCAGATCCAAGCGTTAGATACAAGACGAACAGACAGCGGGAATTATCCATAAGACGCAGGAATCCAGCTGGCTCGAGCGGAAACTCATTGGCGGTTACAAAAAGAAAAACGCGCTCCAACTCGGAGCACGACTCCAATGCCCCGCAAAGTGGGCTTGTCGATCCAATATATTTCTGTTCCAATCTGTCGAATTCAGTATTAATAAGCATTAGACTATTCTCCAACTACGTTTACTAAAATATTAGGATAATCACCTAAAATCCTTGAGCTTGGACCATAGCTTTAGTGCACTACAAAGGGAGTTCATGTAAATACATTTTCCGCTTGGCCCCAAATCTTTTAGTCGAAGGTTTTCGAGATTAGAGGCACCTTTTGCAATCTACGCAAACAACAAAGGTTTCAGGCAATGTACACAATGGAACAGGTGCCGATTAAGGTATTGTGTCAATAATCTAACTCACATCAATGAGAAACTGACCATCTGTAATTGGCAAAGAGTCCAGGGTTAATCTCTTCAAAAGTGTCCATCGATCAATATTGGACAAGGAACCAATCACAACTTTACCAGCGAGTTCCCTGTTTCAATTAATTGCAACATTAGACAAAACTCACCATAAATTGAATGATAAATTAAAAACACATAATAAAGAATAAAATAAATGACACCCACACCTTCTTGTAAAACCAATTTCAAACTCCTCCACGTCAGGACAGAAGAGAGTCAAATAGTCTAATCCAGAAATGGAATTTGGTTTTCTGGACAAATCCACTCTTCCCACACGTCTGCCCTTTGAGAACAAATCACTGACCCCTCCACCAGATATCGTCCCAGCCGGACCTTCCTCTTCACCTTGGGCACCACCAGCACCAATTGACAACTTTTGATGGTAATCCGCAACAACTTCACCGGGGCTGATTTCTAAAGGATTTCAAAGTTAGAAGTCGATGAAGAATATTCTTAGGTTAATGTTACCGAAAAGACAGTAGACCGGCAAGGAAAGTTTTTCCAGGCGATTCAACCTCCCCATCGCTACGCATGCGTCAGGGTATGACGGGAGACCCTCATAAATTGGCACTTCTTCGGACACATTGATAGCTCTTAGCTTGGGATGATTCTGAATATATTGGTGCCATTCCTAGCAAGCCATAAAATATAGTTAAATTGGTGACTTTACTTCATCCATTTCGGTGGTCAGTGGAATTGAACTTACAAGTTTGCAATTGAACGTTTTGAAATGGATGGATTCCAAGTTGATGGCTCCCTGTAGCATTCGTTTCAGAGAAATAATCCGCCTGCACCCATGAGTAACCGAAAAATGTTTGCACTGGAATAAGTCATCAGCGGCATCAAAACTTCTCACCACTTCCTCTGTGAGGGGTAAACAAAGGCGATCAACATTTTTGAGATCTAACATTGGCCATTCCCGTGCAGAAGTTGGTAATCCATGGGGCTGGAGAAAAGAGAGAAATGGGAATCAATAAAAATTAAGCCAACTGACGTTTTACTCAACAATGCTTGGATTATTGCTTGCCTGATACAACCATAATGTCTTTCTTGGAACGTATGCTAGCGTCGCCGTCTTGGAATCAGGTTCTTTCTCAAGATTTTCCTCTGATGGTGCTGGAGATTGAACTTGAAAACAATTGAGTACTCGACGCCACAGGTTTGGGACGTAAGCAGAAGAGAGGACAAACTTATTGAGACGGGGGAATTTCATGTCCGGTTGAAACTCGACCAGGCCAGGGTTCCTAAAGTGCGTTTCTTCTTGGAAAGTTCTTGGCCACCTCAATATCAAGAGTTGTTCTAAATTGGTACAGAGTGAGACCGTGTAGCAAACGGAAGAATACGTCAATTCATAGAATCCAGTTCCGTTAAAAATATCTGGAATGTGAATAAGGAAATAACGAAGGAATTCAAATTTATGACGGACAGCTAGTAACTCCGAAAAAACATTCTCTTCGGAAGGTGGATTCAGTTTCCGAGAACGTTGTCTGATCAGTGACTCCAGTTCATGATCCCATGTCCAAGAAAGCGCAGAGAGCTTTGTTGATGGATTGCCAAGGATTTGCAACAGGTGGTTGTAAGACAAGGATGTCCCAGCCACGTAAAGTTCCTAAAATTACAAGCAAAACACTGTCATTCATATCCGTTAGATAAATCAGTGCACAAGACTAACCTGTAACGACTTCAACCTCAATACAATTTCTTTAATAACACCGGACGGAATCCAATACACGTCATGGAGTGTCAACTTTGTTATGATCGAGGCGCGATCCCGCTGCGATAGGAATCTAGCAATTGATTTCCGCTGAACGTCCACATTCCATGGGATTGTGACATGACGACAGAGGCTTCTATCTTGCAGCAACCGGTCAAATCGGGAACAAGTTTCCGAAAGATTAATAATGTCACGAATCTGAATGTGTGACACGATATGCAAAAGTATCTCGTCACTTAAATCCAGAACAGTTGGCGTTTTATCCATGGTGCATCCAAAAGAGCAATTCTTAACACAATAATTAACCCATAAATCAGAACCTGAAAAATGAACAAGAACAAAACTAAACAGAAACAAACAAGATTAATTTTACAAACATGAAACATATGATTACCCATAAATTCAAATCCCCAAACTGCCGCCTAAATGCTTTCACCACAAGCCCACGTTGCCACGTTCAGTTTATAATTTTCTGGAAATATTGCAAAACTAATTAAAATAATTGCATAAAAGCAGTGTTTTCGTGAAGTGAATGAAGCAAATTAGTTTTTAGGGATTCTTGTTAATCAATGCGCAGAACGGATATCCTCAGTTGAAGACGTTACGTCGAAAAGCAATCCAAACTGACGCTCACTCTACAAAAAAACGGGAAACCAGATTGATTTGCTGAACTTTATTTACTTGTGTTACATGTGCGATGCCAACATTACCGTTTACAGTCAATTTGACTCGTATCAACACTGATTTTTATCAAGCTTTTCAGAATTGTCCATGCACATGATACTATTATTTATGGAAAATAATTTACTTATACGCAAAACATAAATCACAATACAGCATTATTTAATGCTGTATCCAGGATGAAACTAGACTGGTTTAGCACACATGCTGGCAACTGTCATCTTAGACCCATAGTCAATGGAGTGAGTGATACAGAGGGTTAACCAATTAAAAACTATTGAGGTTAAACCATGGGTTAACCAAATGAATTTTTATTAAATGTGGAGTGTTCCTTTAATCTAACGTATGTGATAATGTTGTATGTACACTTGATGGACATTGATATAAAAGACTACTTCATCAATTCAGACATTTTAAAATGGGTCAAATAAACTGCGTTACCCCTCCGTATTGGGATTTTACTCGCGTGTCGGTATTGACCTGCTATATTAAATCTCTACTCTACATCGGCAAATCAGCTAAATTAAATTCTTGGTTATCTGTATCTTTACATAGTAAATTACGAGACGCTTGCCCTTGGTATTAGCCTTACTCTCCAACTGCTGGAAAGGATAAAGGTTTGTGCATAAAATAATATTTAAATCACTATCTTTAAAGATTATTAATTTATTAATCTTTGAAATCCAAATTTTTAGGAATCCTGGTTAGTACAAAGATGACTGCTCCACTTCGAATTGGTAAATTGAATTTGCTATTAGTGTTGTATTTTATCAAATTTTATATAACTTTTTGATTGTTCAGGTTGGATCGGATGCGGCGTGATGGGAAGGTCAATGTTAAAGCACTGTATGGATGCCGGATACCCGGCGTTCGTATATAGCCGAACTACAAGCAAATGTCAGCCATTGATCGACCAAGGTAGATGTGATTACTTAAGCTGATCCTGTTCCAGGAAACCAAGCGAGTGATATCTGTCCTAAAATGCAATCCAACTAATTTTTGTTTAGGTGCCACACTTTGTTCGACGCCTGCGGAAGTAGCTAGAAATGCGGATGCTATATTTAGTATCGTGGGTTATCCGAAAGACGTTGAAGAAGTTATGCTCGGAACAAATGGCGTTCTCGATGGTTGGTTCAACTGTTATATACTGTGCAGTGTATAAAGTGTAGTTCAAATGTTCTGAAATAAGCGGACTACAATGCTAATTCTCCATTTCTTTTAGGAATCAAATCTAAGGATTCTGGGAGTCGGCAGAAAACTGTTGTAGTAGACATGACGACCAGTAAACCTGAACTTGCACAAAGGATATCTTCCAATTTGGCCGAAATGGGTTGCGAGGGGCTTGATGCTCCTGTTTCCGGGTAATTTTCCTGTTTTTACTTAGGTTGAATATTCAGACCCAAATGGATATAACTTATTTGTACAAATTAATCCCTCAAATACAAAGGAAATTGTTTTTTAGTGGTGACATTGGAGCCAGGGAAGGACGTCTTGTCATAATGGTCGGAGGAAGTCAATTGGGGTTTGATCGTGTCAAGGAAATTCTCCTTTGCATGGGGAATCCATCAAAGGGTGGAAAGGTCGAGTTGGTTGGTGGGCCCGGGAGTGGGCAACATACTAAAATGGCAAACCAGATCCTAATTGCAACTAATTTACTAGGAGTTGTAGAAGGTGAATATAATATCCTCATTTTTTATAATTCCAGAAACAATTCATCTTGCTAATTTTGTGACTCCAATTTTCCCAGCATTGTTGTACGCTCAAAAGGCAGGACTGGACGTTGAGAAAACTATTCAACTGGTGTCCGGTGGAGCTGCTGGGAGTTGGAGTCTGAGTAACTATGGCCCACGCATGCTAAATCGTAACTTTGATCCTGGATTCTTTGTCGAACATTTTGTGAAGGTATGCTAAACTTTTCTTAAATTTATCATGACGTACAATTTATTCCCCCTTATTCCTATTTCTGTAGGATATGGAAATTGCATTGGATGAAGCACGGAGGATGGAATTGAGTCTTCCAGGCTTGGCCCTTTCCCATCAGCTTTATTTAGCGTTAAAGGCACAGGGACATGCGCGGAAAGGTGCCCATGCGCTATTACTCGCACTAGAACACCTGAATGGGATTAGAGCGAATGAAAATAAATGAAAAATACGCATACCGTTCTAAAATTTTAAAATCTTCCAAAGCTGTCATTTTGTGCGCATAGACTTCCATATTTATTGGTAACCATCATCACTCACATAAAATTCGAAGATGGCGCCCGGCAGGAGTCTTAAGTTTAGGTTTGCCTTCATGTGCTCAGCTTTAAATCAGCAGCGATTAAACTGGCACTATTTGGCATCAAATTTGGACGGTACTTCAGGAAAGTTTCAATTGTCAAAGGCCTTATTTCTTCCCAGCCGTACAACGCTTTGTAAATTGGTCTCACAAACTTCATTCTCCCTTGTTGAGTGATGAAATCCAATGCGAGTGGAACAATCTTGGAACTTTTAGATTTGATACTGATTGTAATCCATCTAGGAATTAAGCACAGACATGAAGTTAGTAAAGTTACATTTCTACAAATTCTCAATTCATCAGGTTAGATTATCTATCCATCTACGGTCGACTTACAAGAACTTGATTTCGCTGTTTTGAATTTTGGAGAGATCGTAGGCCTTATCGAGTGCCTCGATTTTCTCCATCACTAATGGCTTCTCTTCCTCATTTAATTGGGCCAGGAATTCCAATATTTGGTAAGACCGGAGGTTGAAGGCGTCCAAGTCGGAGGAGCTGAACGGGCAAGGTTCCACATGTGGATTCCATGAAAGCCATCTTGTTTTAAGTTTTGTGCACACGTCGGCAAGGCTCTGATCATATCTGAAAATGTTAAAATGTATTCACACGTTTTCAAGAGAATGTTTGAACAATTAAAAAGCTGGAACCGTTCATGAAAGAACTTACTGTGGATCGAAAGTAGGCAAGCCGGGTGCATAGAGCCAGGAATCCCAGTCGATTTGGTCAATCGCGACCTCCTTCCCAATTCTGGTAAAATGGCGGATAAACATTTCCCGGAATCCGTTTGTATCCACAGATTTGTAAGCATTTTCCCAAATGAACTCCTTCAAAAAGTTTTCAAATACCGCTACAGAAAGGAAGCAAAATTAATCACTTTCATAAAAGCAGAAAATGTTTAACTTATGTTTCATGCTGCTTATGCTTACCGGCTCCACCAACAATTTGTTCCAAATAGTAAAGGAATAGGAACCCCTTTTCATAGGGAACCAGGGTGAAGCTATGCATTGGATTCACTCCAGCCAAGTTTGGCACAAGCGCAGTAATCGGATTTCCCTGCCCCAAAGAGTTTATCGTGTCTTTCAACGCCTTCAGTCCACCAATTGCTAAGAAATGCCTTAAGTAAAACGGAAAAAATTAACGAAGATGATTAATCTACTGAATTAAGATGCAAAGAAAGTTACCTGAACGGCTCTCCTTCCAAAATTCCTAGCACCCTCCGCTCCACGTACACCGTCAACCCTTCGTTGAGCCAAAAATGCTCAAAGCTCTTATTGGTCACCAGATTTCCAGTCCAACTATGAGCAATTTCATGAGCAAGAACATTGGTAAGTGACTTGTCTCCAGCGATTACCGTGGGAGCGATAAATGTGAGACATGGATTTTCCATTCCCCCAGATGGGAAACTGGGCGGTAGCACCAGGATGTCATAAGTACCCCAAACATACCTAGAAATGAGACATTAAAAATTGTTTTCTAGTAGTCACTCGCACCAAGCACACAAGGTTGCTGTCCATTGTTTAATTTCAAAATGTCCTTACTCTCCCATAAATCCTTCTTCGGCAGCCAGCATTTTCTCAGTATCTTCAAACTCATAGGCGGCGCTATCCAGGATTGCTTCCTCCGCCCACACTGACGATCTTGGTCCAATTCGCCTCGATTCCAACTTGCCAACGACAAGTGCAATGAGGTACGATGGAATTGGGACCTTCTGAATAAAATGGTGTCGCCTAAATCCTTCTAGAGTATCGCTGCCATGATCCTTCTCCAGTCTTACTGCCCCCATTAGGACAGTCAAGGAAGATGGTGCGACAATCTCGGCCGTGTACGTGACTTTAACAGATGGCGTGTCCTGGCATGGCAGGAGGGAACGGGCTTGGATTGCCTATTCAAATGTAATAAATCATTGTTTATTGAGCATCGTTAAGAAACTAAGGGCCATGTTTGCAGTTAATTCAATTTTACCGAACATTTGCTGAAGAGGTACGGAAACTCCTTCCCTGCAGTTTGTTCCATGGATAACCATTGGAGAGAAGTAGACTTGGAAGTGGTTTCATACTCAATCACAATTGACATTTCAGTCCAAGGTCTAACAGGAATGAAAAAAGTCAGTTACATAGATGTACATTAAGTATTGGCAGCTGTT
>JAQIWD010001476.1:0-12299 GCA_034694825.1 Anurida granaria | reverse complement strand
TCAATTTCCCCAAATTTATTCATGCAGTGAGAATTCGAAATATTTTAAATTTAGCGCCACTAATTTTATGACTCAACGGACAAAATCCAGAAAATTGAAAACGCCGCGCTTAATTTTTTGTTCAAAAGGAGACTGGAACTGTTATTTCGTTGTGAATAAAATTAGTGGGCACTAAATTTGAAATAGAACAGCGAAAAATGAAAAGTATTTCAAATTTTAAGTTTAGCGCCATTAATTTTAGGAATTAACGGACAGCCTTCAAGGAAATTGGCAACATCGCCACTGGAATTTTCAACTTCCGCCGCCTTTATTACAATAATTCTTGAGATTAACCATTATTTTAGTATTAGTGATATGATATGAACAGAATTTCTTTATTCCAACTTGTCATATTATATATCCTTAGAATACATGCTAACTCTTATGTAAAATATGTGGCAAGTTATTATTAGAGATCTTTTCCATTTCCAAATAAGAACGGTTCCTCTAGTTTCAGAACGATGAAGGTGATTTCGTGGCCATAATGGCGGCGGATTGCAAAATTGCTGGAAATTGTAGTAGAGTAATAACTGTCAGAGATTGGATTTTGAATTGTGCCGCCGAATTTAAGTGTTCTTGAAACCCTTTTGTTGAATTTTGTTTTCTGGTGTGTTGTTTCCTGGTTTAAGCGTATTGGATTCCTCCGTCCGTTTCTGCACTTTTTCACCTACAAATCGTCGTAAAAACGGATTGGCGGGATTTTTCAAAATTTGAATTTTTGGCGCCACTTCCAGTGAAATGAGTTTCCTAACAGTAGTTTGGCATTTTGAAAATTTGTCTGGAGAACTTTTAGTCACGGGAATACGTCACTTTCGAGTATTAAAGTTTCTCACTCCGGTTTCTACACCACATCTCCAGGAAAAGGTCAAAGTTCAGGAACTTTTCTTGGGAGAACTGATAGAAGGGGAGGTGGGTGTTAGTTTGACCTTTTCAAAAAGTTTGCTTAAGTTCGATGATGGAGAGCTCTCGTGGGGTTTGGCCGGCAGCGGCGGTGGTTGTGGGTTGTGATGCTCCACCGTGGCTTCAATTTGTGTCACTTGGTTCTGCTGCCCCTGCGCCGTGGTCACGGGTGCAGACGCCTCAACAGGGGTCAGTGACCTCGTAGGGGAAGGGAGACGGGGGTAAGGGTCAGGCTCAGCATTGTCCGGCGGCAGGAGGACAAAGGGGACTTTGATACTTTGGCATAAAGAGAGTCCACTGATCACGAGTTTGGTCTGTAACACAAAAAATTCAAATTATCCCTCCTCCACGCGTACTGCGCGCGATCTCAACTTGCCCCAAATTAAATTTGTCTTCCACCCAATTCAACTCTCATCGGGGGAGTAAATTAAATTTGAGATTGAATTAAATTTCCCGCTTTCCTGATTTTCCGTTTTCCGTTCAAAATTGGACCCAGGGAGGCGTGTCGAGTAACAACGTTCAAAGGAGACGGCGGGAGTTTGTTGACTGAACCAAAAACTCGTTTTCTCATGTTGACAAAAGGAGAAAGGAGGACAGGGGCAAGTTGAGAAAGTCGATAAATGTCTCATTTCAAAGTAATTTATTAATTGGAGTCTCTCGCCCACAACCCAGGAGTCTCTTCTCACTGTTTGCCGAGTCGTCAGTACCTAACATTTCCGGGAGGGAAAATTCAAATTTTGAGACTTTAATTGTGCATTTAAAATATTTCCCCTTCGAACGTTGTTATTTCGGGAAGGAAAAGTAGATTTTTAGTGAAAGTTTAAACTTTTCGCTCCCCCGAACGGACGTCAGAAGAGGCAGGAGGGGAAACCTCATTATTAACACTTTCTCCTTAAAAGTTCATAATAATATTCAATAATAGTTTCTCCGCAATTTTCAAAACTTCCCGCCAGTTTACAAAGTTTGAAGCAAAGTTTTCCCAGACCGTCAACGTCAAAACCAAAAACCAGGGGGAGGGACTGCTCAAAATTAATTTGTTTCCCAAAGTTTTCAACTTAAAAAGTGCGGAAAAGAACCCAAGTTTGGGGCAAAGTGAGATGGCGGCGTGTGAAAACCTTTGATTAGTTTTTGAATTTGAGGCGACTACCTTTACATAATAAGAGACGATGATTGCAAATACATTGCGGGAGGCGTTGGGTCCTCCAGTAACTGGAGCTGGGACTGGAATGGCGGCCTTTCCAAACATTTCCTCCAGGGAGGTCGAAGGGGCAAGGACGGACTCACGCCCAAAGGCCTCTTCAAGGGCGAGCCACTGACGAGCCGGGCCCCGAATCGGGACTAGTCGGTAGCGCTTCTGGAGTGAGGCCCCCGGCACAATTAGGACATTGTCATCTATATTTCCGACGGAATTTTTAAATTTCCCGGAAGTAAACATACAGACGTCCACTTGCTGTATTAGGGAAACCTGGAAAAACAATTTCAAGCTTCACATAACACATTTTCGAAACTGAATTTTATAGCCGAGTGGTCAGTGCATCGGATCGAAAAGGGAAGGCCTGGGTTCGAATCTCGGCGGAATGAATTTTTTTTTCTACTTTTTTTTTTAGGTATTTAGCTGTAGAAAGCTTACCATGATGCCCCTAATGGAACTTTTCGAGTTGTTTTGGACCGTGACTTGGACTTGGAGTGGCTCCCCATAGCGGACGGCATTCGCATTGAGCTCACAATGAACTCGGATTTTCCCGCGACTGAGAAAGGTTGGACGTGTCTCGATGGAGCCGGTGAGCTCATACGGGACGTTCGTGAGCCACGGCATCTGGACGGCTCGTAGAGCTAAGCGAATGAGGTTCCGGCGGGGTGGTCGCTCCTCGGGTCTTTCCGCTAAAACCGAAAGAAAGCGAAACTTTTGTTTTAGAGAAGCAACAGGTATACTTTTGGAGAAAGGAGACAAGAAAGAAACAATTTTGGCAAAGAAAAGTTGATCCAACTTGGTCTGTACGCGAAGCACGACCAACTGGGAAGTCAAACAAATTCAGTGAGAAGGTATAATGGGGAGTGGGCCAAATTCATTCATGCCCTGTCCAATCCCTCTATTTATCTCCATCAAACCCCCAAAAGTTTCTTAGCTACAACTCCCATCATGTTTGCCTTTGAAATCGGATCAGAGTGTGGACGTGTCTCTTGCTTGACATCAAGGATCTAATGGCCCACTTCCCTCCTGCCGTGTTTGTTGCTGAGGTAAGATTGCCAAAAGTCGAGTCGAATTGAAATGTGGCCGGGAAAAGGGGGAAACATGAAGGTGGCGGTGGTGGAGGGAAGAAATGGAAGATGATGAGGAGTGGAAAAGACATTAAAGTCCTCCACTCCACACTACTCGGAAGAACGAAATGGGCTGAGACCAAAAGGAAATCTAATTAAATTAAATCTTCCAGGAGCTGGAAAATATTTTAACCCTTCAAGAACCCTCATTCTTCCGCACTGGAATCATCCACGCCACTCCTGCTGGAGAGAATAAGAGGATTATGGCAACTATTAAGAACCCTCGACTCACTCATCCCTCTCATTAGGAAAAGACACAATCCATGTCACCCGAATCGTTAAACCAAGAAAAGAAAGACAGAGACTACTTGGACCTAATGGTTATCACAACAAATAACCATTAGAACCACAAAGAAACTAAAGGTTAACCGTTAAATCTCCAATCGAGAAGGAATGCTTAAGGTCCGCCCATTGCCCACAAAGCATTATACAGGTAGTGCGTTGCACAAGATTATAAGTTATGTATACATGATAAATGTAATTATGTTTCCATATATTTATCCGTAAGCTAGTACAGGGTACCAAATATGTATTTTCTCCCTTTGTATAGGGCGAACCAGTGGTCAGAAAAATCCGAGCGATATCTCGTTGGAAAGCTTAACTCAAACCTACTCTATGGAAATTTTAAAACTTTTTTTTTTATTGCGCATGCGCAAATGGTAGCATTTTCCGCAACATTCGAAAAAATGGCGGGAAAAACCCGTAAACCTACCATTTCAAAAACAATTGCTCGGAGGCTTCTCCCGCAAGGATTTTCAACGCTGAATCCAACGGTGTTATTCCGTTTTTAGCTGTGACTGCACGTTGCAGAGATATGATATGTCAGAAGTCAAATAATTTTATGCGAGTCCACGAGAATTCAAGATTTCAAAAATTATTTGGCATTTGAACAGCCATATTTCCGCAGCATAGCTCGTACCAAATATCTGGATGCACTGTAGAATTCAGCGTCGAAAATGTTACTGGGGCGTCATATCGCGCAAGAATGTGTGAAAAGTTTGCAACGTCAAATATGGGATAAACTTCAAAAATTCGTGAATTTTGCAGAAAGTGTTGTAATCCGCGCATGCGCAATAAAAAAAATTGTTTTTAGAGTTCCTCTATTCTAGTTTTGATATAAGCTTTCCAACGAAATATTGCTCGGATTTTTGCGACTACTGGTCCGACCTATACCAAGGGATAAAATACATATTTGGCACCCTGTATATAATATTAACTTTTGTCGTTTTATAGTACTATTGTCAGTTTCAAGTAAAGTTGTACGATATATATATATATATATCGTTCTTCAGTAAAACTTATTTTGTATACTACTAATCGTACTTATAGATAGCGGAGAGTGTTGAATATTTATACTGCCTACACAGGTGTTCGCAAGGTTAAGGTTGCTACGTATGCGTGAAGTATTACTTACTATATCAAGTATAGTCAGCAGAGTTAGGTTCGCTACGTCTTGCAAACTTTAGAGAGTTAGCTATAGTTTATATTTCATGAGTTATACGGGAATCTACGGTAGGACGTTAACCGTATTTATCAGATATTGTGGTAAAGAGGTAGCAGTTATGTGTGGTTATAAATATAAATATACATATGCCGCATTCCGTTATGCTAGTTAAGGAGGCAAAATATAAAGTAATAAGAATGAGCAAGTGTTAAAAGTTTCATATAAGCTTGGGACTTAATATATATTTCTCCAGTACAAAGCAAACGTATTGTAATATATTGACAAACTGAACACATATTGTACGTATATTTTGTATGCTATCGAACCAGATAGTTTGGATTATAGCTATTGCACGAAATGTTAATGGTATACGTCGGACTAACACAATCATATACGCACAGTTTTGATCGTCTTATTTCGCATGGCAAGATATATATATATATATATATAGTTACTTTAGGTTATAGGTATAAGGTTACTTACAGGCATAGATGCGTAGATCGTATATGGTACCAATTGGGGAGCCCTTGTATGGTTTAGCAGGGGCCAGTAGAACACTTGGTGGTGGTGGGAATGAGCCGAGACCAACTGGGCCACCGCAGAGTGTAAAAGGCATGGACTGGATTGTATCAACTGTGGAGCTCGCCTTGACTCTTTCCAGTAGAACAACCTAAATAGAAAGTAAAGTCAATAAAACACTTCCGAAACCACACTGACGCAAAGAAACAGATGGAGTGGAGTAGAGTAAAAGTTTCCAAATTTTCCAATTTAATCAACCGAAACCATTTCTCTTTTCTTCGTATTCAAGTCCACCACCCCTTCATTTCTACTTGAAATTTCCGTTTGAATCAATAAGAGAAAGTGCGAGTGACTTGGATGTTTTTCTACTGGAAAATCACCTGGGAGGGAGGACTAAGGAACTTTTATTGTCCTCTCGAGATTCACTTTCTCCGTCCAAAAACTTTTTTCTTTTCTACCATACCAACATCCGAAGAGGAAGGGAATGGGGAAAGTGGATTGGGAAGAGACAAGGGAATGGCTGAAGGGAGACAGACGGAGGCGATAGAATAGACAGGGAAGTTGACAATAACAAAACTAGGAGATAAAACTAGCGGGGAAGAGTCTAATTAAAATTAGACAATGGCCACCACTCAACCACACAACCACACATGGCCATCCAGGCGGAATCCAGGCATCCAGAAGGAAAATAATGACGGAATTAATTAAAAATCAAATAGGAGCTCAATTCCTTCACCCATACACTCAAACAGGATCCTCCTCTTGTACAAATTAAATTCACCATCGCATCGTTAGTTTTTCGGAACTAACATGTAATTGAAACTGAGCAAATTTAGGCGGAATTAAAGTCTCACTTTCCCCAAGTAAGACCACACCGCATTCCCTCGGACTCAAAATGCAAACCAAAATGGCGCCATTTTTCAAGAAATCCAGCCGGTATTTTTATAAAGAACGACGTCTGATTAGCCATTTTCTCAAGTTGAGCAAAAATCCAGGTGGGAAATTTTAAGTTTTGGAAAGTTTTTAATAAAATTTGGAAAATTTTGAATCAAACGTGGAAAATTTTGAATTAAGCTTGGAGATCTACATATTTATATATGTATATGTATATATATATTTATCTATATATATAAAATCGTCCATCTGTTTGTTTGTCCTGCTACTCCTCCTAAACCACTCAACCGATTTGTCTGAGTCATAGCTCATTCTTTCAAGAGGTCAAGGCTCTTCGCGTGGGCTAAGTCACTTGTTGACCTGACGCTTCATCTCTGGCCGAGCGCTGTGACCAAAAAATTTGAAGGAAAGGTGGGTATGTGACATGTCGTTTGAAAGAGGAGCTGTACGTGTATGTATCCTGCCATGGTTAGGCTCCGCTTAATTCGATACCAACTCATCGGCGCAATTCCGTAACTACTCACTTTATTATCGGGTACCAAATTAAGCCGGTGAGTGGTTGCCTAATTAAGGGAGGGAGGGAAAAAGTGAACGGGTACCAAATTAAGCGAATGAGCGGGTAAATAATGTAGCTGAAGAGTGGTTGCCTAGTTAAGGGGCAGAGCGGGTACGTAATAAAGCCGCCGAGGGGTGAGAAAGTGAGCGGGTACCGAAGTAAGCGGATGAGCTGGTGAAAGAAGTGAGCGAGTAAAGAAAAGTGAGCGGGTACTGCACTAAGCGGATTTGCAGGGGGGAAAAGGAAGCGGTTAACCTAATTACGCCAATGAGCGGGTACCGAATTAAGTCGATGAGCGGGTAACTTAACGCGGATTAAGCGGATGTACGAGTGAAGAAAAAGTGAGCGACTGCCAAATTTGCCCGATGATGGGTTGAAAGAAAGTTAGCGGGTTCCTAATTAAATGTTGGAGCGGGTAACTTAACGTTCGTTTTAGCTAAAGACTATGTCCGAATGAAAAAGTTTTCCTACAAAGGCCCATGTTGAGAAATGGGCGTGCTAGGCTTGTGTTGAATAAAACTTGAAAAATGTCGAATAAATTTTGAAAACTGTTGATTAAAACTTGGAAAAATGTTGAATGAAACTCGAAAATTTTTAAACAAACCTTGACAATTTTTGAATGAAAATAAAATTTGATGAATAGGATTGTAGGAATTTTAATAAAAGTTGACAAGATTAAAAAAAAGAAATTGGATGACTTTAAATTAAATTGGAGAGATTTTGTCAGGAAATTTTGAAAATGTATCGGTGTGCGTGTGGAAGGCTAAGAATTTACGACGATGGGCTGTTTAAATCAGACTGTTTTCTTGAGTTTATTCAGGAATAAATCCTAAGGTTCAGTTAGCCCCATTTGTTGTCTAACTCCCGGGTAGAAACGTAACTGATGGATAAAGTAAGTAAGGTTAATAGCATTAAATCCCAAACGGAGACTTTCCCAGTCTCTTTCCTTGCCTGTCTGGAGGTTTCTTCTTCAATTATGCATATTTTATTGATCTCCCAACATAACAAGTTACAGCTAACCAAGAAACTGGAAAGGGTTCCAGGAGGATAAAAAGTCAAGAGCTCTTCCCTTGGTTTCTCCAAGACACGGGGGGAACATTTGAATGACTTTCAAATTACCTGGAGTGGCGTGAGACCCTCATCCTCTTCATCCTCAGGGAAATCGGGATCCCGTGACATGGGAGGCCACAGTTGCTTAAGTGCCAGGATCGCTTCATTGCAAAACCGCAGGCCCAGAACTTCTTCATCCTCCCGCCCATACCGGAAAGTTAGTGTGATTTGACCCCAAATCCGAAAGGCGGGAGAGACAGTCTTGGACAAACTTTCCTTGTCGAAAACGAGGACGCCACGGAGGGGTTCCAGCTGCGAGCCTTCAACCGTCAACGTCCTAGTCCCTACGTAGACGGCCAAGCTCCCATTAGAGGCACACTTTTTGTATACCCTGGAAAAAGTAACAAAATCCAATTAACAAATTGCAATTAAAAACAGCGGATTTTAACAAAGGAAAATGTTTAGACAAAACACACCATATTGCCACGTGTGGAGGACAACGGGACTTTTGCGCGGAAACTTTAAGTTTTTGAGATGTTTTCAGAGCTCGTTGCTCTCATTAGTGAAAGTAAGGAAGGTTATAATATGTTTTTAATAAGAAGTGAAGTGAGCTGGAAATTAATCCTTCATTCCAGGAGCCCTGATTTCCCGCCTATCAAATTTCAAAATTCCACAACCTTACGGTAAGTGCGGTAGTCTTGAAGTGGTTGGAGAAAGTGGAGAAAGCTGAAAATTTTCCTTTGCGTTGAATTCCCTTTCAAACCTAAACCCCTCCCTGCCTCACTACTCTCCTTGCCAAAAACCACAAATAATAATTATTGTCTCACTTTCCCCCATCCCACACCAAAGGCTAAAAATAAACCGGGAGCTTTGAACAGTAATTTTGTCACTGGAAACTTCATTTCGTCTTCCCAACTCATGTCGCGAGGTGGAGTGGCGTATGTTGCAACTTTTCTTCTTCTCATCACCCCAGTTTTTGAAAAGTGCCGCCAATTTTGATTTTGAACGCACTCAGGCGAGCAAAGGGGTCCTTTGAAGTTGTTAGAAAACTAAAAGGGAAAGCTAACAACATTAAAATCTCCCTTTCATGTCCCCATGTAACTCATACATCCAAGTCGTAATTTCGAGATCAAATATGTAAATGGAAGAGTAACATTCGCTGGAATTTTGAATGTGGCGCGAGCATGCATGCAAAGCAAGGAGGTTAGAAGAGCTCACTTCCCCCTCCAATCAATAAAAGTGTCATTGTGAAATGGTCATCAAATATTCATTCCCTCTCCATGGCATCTCCCTTGATGAGCATAGATGGACATCCGCTTGAGTACACAATTGGAGTTTCATATCCTCAATATTAATTAGTAATATGCGTACACCAAGAGCAAACATACAAAAGCAAAAGAGTACAGAAGAATTAAAAATCAGCATGAACATAAGCAGGTGATTACACGCTAACAAAAACTCAGCATGGATGAACATGAGAATGGGAGTACATGACAACAAAACCGCAGCATCAACATGAGCATATGAGTACAAGAGTGTCAAAACTCAGCATGAAAATAAGCATGGGAGTCCATGATAAAAAAAAAACTCATTAGCATTGACATCAGTATTCGAGTACTTAACAAAAACTCAGCATGAACATGAGCATGGAAGTACATGATAAGAAAACTCATTAGCATTAACATGAGCATGGGAGTACATGATAAGTAAACTCATTTGCATTAACTTGAGCATGTGAGTACATGATAAGTAAACTCATTTGCATTAACTTGAGCATGTGAGTACATGATAAGTAAACTCATTAGCATTAACATGAGCATGGGAGTACATGATAAGTAAACTCATTTGCATTAACTTGAGCATGTGAGTGCATGATAACAAAAACTGCAAGACCACGAGCATGGTAGTACATGATAACTAACTAAAACTCAGCATTTACATGCACTCAGCATAAATCGGAGGATATGAGTACAAGAAAGTTAAAACTCAACATGAATATGAGAATGTAAGTACATTCTCACAATGAGCAAGAACAGTGTAGACTTCCCATGTATGGTGAGCGAGCCAATGTTGACTTTCCAGATATCATGCTTGGAGGGGAAATCACAAAAATTTGAATCGAAACCCGGAAATTTGTTTTTGTTTCATTGCGTGTAGGAAAATGTTCGACGGATGAAGAGGTTAATTGAAAACAGGCTTGGGAGCAGCTGTTTTTTTGTGGCGAGCTTTAACGATCTGTTTTTTTTTATTGGGATTTTGTTAGGATTTTCAGCGGTTCGCGGTGAATGCTTCCTTCCTGACCGCTCAGAATCCTGGAATCTCCCACTGGAATAAAATTCCAGGAATCACTCGCCACACCGAATTCGGTGGAATGAGGTCTCCACGACAGGGCTTGACGTCAGAACTGGTACGGGAATCTATCGACCGCTGCCTCCTTTTGTTTAGTTGTTGCCCACCCAGTTAGGTTTGCGGGGAGAGCAACTAATTCTGCCGGCCCAAATGATCTTCATTGTGGATGATGTGAGGAGGAAATGATGATTTTGTGAATTCTGTGCTGGTTGGAAGGAGATGATTAATGACGGAGATATCGACACTCCCTGGATCTTCCATTCGCCAAGGGCTCTATAGATGATCGCAATTCTATCAACGACGCCCAAAAACATACAACGACAGTCGCATCAATAAACAGGAAGGGACCCCATGGCTATGTTCCCCAGTCCCCAACCAGCCAGAATAAGAAGAAGAACCTTTCAATCCACTACTCACAAGACGACAGAGCGGAACGAAGGAATGACGACGTCGTCAATTTTCTGGCAAAGTCACAAGGTTTTAAAAAAAAATACACGAGGACGACCATTATCACTTTTCCAGGGATTTAAGAGAAATTCTGCAACAAATTCTGCTTTGAAAGTTTATTTTAAGTTTGAATGAAACTGTTTTGAGTGTCAGATTCCACCGGCACGGAACTATTTTTAGTCTTGCATGAAAAGCTTTGAATAAACAAAGAAAACGAACAAGAAAAGTCATCATTCTCAGTCAAGAGTCAAGTTTTACCGGGGGAAAGTTGACTTTCAGGGGTGAAATGAGAAAGGAATTAATTTCAAGCCGGGAGAAATTATTTCAAATTCTTTTCAACCTTTCTGTTGATTTCTTTAAAAAAAAAGTTGAAACTTAAAATTAAAAACTTACACAAGTTTTAAAACTACCAATTCCTTTTTTAAACAAATTATTCAAATTTTCCCGCTTTGTTTAAAAAAAAAAAGCTTTTCGGCTTCAATTTTTTCAAATAGCGAGTTCCGTTTAAAAAATCAGAATTTTCCAGCTTCCTTTTTTAAATTTTTGCTTAAAAAAGTTTTAAAGGTTTCCCACTTTTTTTGCTCCAGTTACAAAATTCCGCCAAAATTTACGTTTAAAAACGACATTTTCCGATTATAAACCCACGTCCTAGCCGTGTCCTATCAAGAATCGAGGTTGATAAATCAGGAAATTGTTGAGTACTTAATTTGGCCGAATCCGGTGAAAACGTGATCCATCAAAAGAGCGGGAGAATGAAAGTTGACAAAGGATTCCTTTGTTCCCCCAGTACCCTCAGAGTCTTTGTGAAAGGAATTCAATGTATTCCTTGAAAGAAAGTTTCCCGCCATCCTTGGAATGTTGAGTAATTGAAGAGTTGGGCGGATTGAGAGCTTAAATGGATGCGACAGCGACGGGCGAATCGGCACGTGTGCCCATTTGAATCTCTGGGGCGGGAGTTTCAAATTATGAATCCCCCCTCTTAGCTTCCGTTTTCTCCGTTTCCTTTCAGTTTCCGTTAGTGATTAGGAAAGGAAGAAGAGGGTATTGGTTGTGATTAATTGAATTAGGAATCTCCTGTCCTTTTTTCCTTGGGATTTCCATTTCCCGAGGTTAGGTTGCGTTGGCGGAGATTAGGAAGACACGCCATTCAGATGTCAGTGGGGATGATGGAAGATTCCCTAGTAGTCTCCAAAGGTAACACGGACGAGCATGACGTCAACATTCTCATTTTGCCTCATCCGTTCTTTCCGCAAATCCTTCCTTGACAGAATTAAACTGGGGGCGAAGAAATTCAAGGAAAGTTCAAAGGAAAGGAATTTCAAAGTTCATTGGAGTTTGACGCCTGGGAGCAGAAAGGCACAGCGAAATTCCAGGATTAATTATCTTAAAAGCCCTGTTGAAACAAAGGGATAAAATGGGACAAGAACTAATTTAAAGAGGAAGAGCAGTGATGGCAGAATTCCCAATTTCATCAAACCCGACAACGCCCAGTTTTTAATAATTTTCATTTACCTCCACAAAAAATAAAATTGAAGGACCATAGCAGGTTTTTGGGCGTTGTAATTAATTAATCAGTAGCGGCAATTTTAAATATTCAATCAGTTCGCCTATAATTACTTTATTAAACGAAAATCACTTACTCCTAATTGAAATCCGGCCAGGATGGCATGGAGGCTCCACACACATGAGTCTCTTCTGCTAAGCCAGTGCGCTAGGACTAATCGTTTGGATGGGTGACCAACACCCTCCTTCGAGTGTCTTTCCTTGAACTAGCCTTGCAAA
>JAQIWD010001475.1:0-12306 GCA_034694825.1 Anurida granaria | reverse complement strand
GTACCCGCCACGAAAAAGTGACCACCAAAACTTGTTCCTAGGACGATTTCAAAAATGTTTGAAAATATCGGGAACGAAAACCAACTTTCAAAAATAAACAAATCTCTTGAAGTGGAGTGGTCACTTTTTCGTGGCGGGCACGGTATTATTAATAACGTTATCACACTGAATTCTTTTTAAAACGAAAATTAATTTCTCCTCAATAAATACTAATGATTTGGCTATTGTTTTTTTAGTAGAAATTAAGATTTTTAAAATTAATATGTTCAGGTTAAGGAGGAAATCTTCTGATTGATTTGGTTTGTTTGAGTGTTGTTCAACCAACTTTTAGATGATCCAACCAAATGTTGAGAAATATACGGGATTTTGTTTTAAAGTAATAATTTAGAAATGTTACAATGATGAAAACTAATTGTGAGTAAGTTTAAAATATACTAAACTCGGGATACACCGTGGTGGGGTTGTGTGTGTTTCATCCGTAGTTGTGCTCTGTTTTGACGGGGTGACTACGACAGTGTGGAGGTTTTCCAAAGGCAAAGGCAAAGGGAGCCACTCACTCATTCACTCACTAGAGTCCACAAATTCATAGGAGTAGACTCTGTACTTTGTGCTATGGTAAGAGGATAGGCAGGAGGAATAAGTGATTCTGAATATACCCACCATCACTTCCTAAAGTATACTCCACCACCACCAATTTCATTCCACCAAATCACTAACACATTATTTACATGATCAATTCAACACTCAGGAGGAGGCAATAATAGACGGATAACTTCGGACACAGCTCAGTTATCCCATTCATCCACCGCTGGGAACTGCCACAACATCAACAATTTACCTACGCTGGTAACTGTCTGCTCTAAATTGTTAGTTCGTCGTCCACCTTTGTTGTGTCCTGCAAAGAAAGGTGACGCGCCGCGTGTCTTCTTCCTCAATTTTCTGGCTGGAAGTGGAGTTCACACATCTCTTCATCTTTTGGTCCGTATCAACGATTTCTTACTATCATCAGTAAAGTGAGAGGTATACTCGCTGCCACGCTAAAAAACTATCAAGGATTGAATAAATTCTGTGAGTACTTTAACCTTCATCCTTTCTTTCAGGTTCACATTTTACGTTCATGTATCTTAATTCCTCAAATTGGTAAAATTTATAACTTGGAAGATATAGGGAAAGGACTTGTGCAGTTGACTTTATCAATTATTGAATGGAGTCGCCAACTTCCAATTTGGATTTTGTATTTATACGGAATGCTTGTAACTTGTATCTCTGAATGAGTCGAGGAACAAAAGCAATAGCACAGGAATTATTGATGTTCTCTTTCCTCCTCCCGTATTTTAGTTAATAATCATTACCCCAAGTCGGTCGATCGTTTGTTTTGTTTTGATGGTTGTAAATATTTGATGTCTTGATTATAAATGGATGCCCTCTTAAATTACTTTATAATTTCCTTGTAAAGTGGGTGGGCAATGGTAATTTGCGTAGAAATCGATTTATAGGTTCATCATCGTCGCCGGTGGCGCCTTATCGTAGCATGCTAATTATCAAGACGTTCATGCAAGTCAGGAATTTTGGCTATTTAAAGTACTTATACTATTTTTTATGGAAATCTATCAAACATCATTAATACGATTGTCTGTGTTATAATATAGAATTAAGCAAAAGTTAAAAGTCAGACAACTAGAGGTTTTTGCTGGAAAACCTCTAAAGCGGTTCTTCATTTGCGTCTCTTTCCTAATCACAGTCGCTTTGAGTTTCATCTGCAATCTGCGTGAACTGCTCCGCCGCTCCTGTGGCCTGTGCCATAGACAACAAAGATGGAGATGTACATAATAGCAGTTGGTTTACGCAAAATTCAAATTTATGTTTGATTCTGGTTTTCTTAGGAATCCAAAGGCTGCTCTCTTCAAGATGGATTGTTGTATGACAGTTTTACTTTTCGTCAGGGACTTGTAAGGAAGGATCGTGCCCTACGTTGATAATGTGAACGCCTTGACCCATTCGTCCAACAGTGACGCTAGACACATCTCTGCTACAACGGCGCTTCAGATTGTCACGCACGACACCTCCTCGCTAAGAACAACGGAACAACTGGATTGGCCCGTATTGTCCAGAATGAGGACGAGGACAGGCCGAAGCGCGATGTAAATGGGATTCGCCAATGAATGACGTTGGTGGATCTGAGAGCGGCAGAGGCCTGAGGGCCGTCAAGTCTAGCCGCACATCAGATTCCAACTTTGAGTACGACGATAGTGAGTGGGATGTCGGGATTGGAAACTTAATTATTGACTTGGACGCTGACATTGAGAAGACAAGCGAAGCTACTCGTTCTGGATCTTCCTCAAATAGTTCCGGTGGGACTCCGACTACTACTACGAGTTTACAAAATTTAGTTCGCTCCTCCGCACATCCGTCGGTGGCTGGTCCCAAATCGCAAATGCATATACCGCAATCCCCAGCCACAACTTCTACAAGTGCTAACAGTTTGAATAAATCAAAATCTGCGACAACGGCTGCGACTGGTGGTTCAGTTCTCCCTCTCATCCCACCCTCCACTTCTGGCAAAACACCTACCCCTTCCTCCACTGCCACCGAATCAACACCCTCCTCCGTAATTAGCGTGAGCATGGAACACACGACTATGTCTGATAAAGGATTGAAAATGAAAATTAAACGAAGCAAACCGGGAACAAAAAGTGTGGATGCTCGGCATGAAATTGTTAAAAGTGATGTGTTAGCTTCCACCAACAGTAGCTCAGGCACTTCCTCAACGAAATCCTCTCCGAGTATCAACAATGACATGAAATCCTCTTCTTCTGCAGCTTCCCAAAAGGATGGAGGGAAGGAGGCCTCTGCGCTTGACGTCGGGCCTTCGAACGATCAGAATTCGGCGAAATCCAAAGCTGTGAAGCGCCCTACCTCAACCCACAAGAAAGTGAAATTGGCTACGGGCGTTACTGCTTCCATTGTGAGCACAAAGAAGGAAGTGAGTCCTCCAGAAGCTAAGTCTACGTCAAATGCAACAATGATTAACACCTCTCTTGGAAATAGTCATGGGAAAGATGGCTTCAGTTCCAGTACCAGTTCCCTTTCGAACATTGGTTCAGCCTTTGTGAAGACTTCCGCTTCATCCAATATCAAAATACCCAGCCAAGGAAATATTCTTGGAAATGATTTGAGTAGCAGCAGCAGTGTTAATTCATCCGGAGGAAATACATCGAATTGCAGAGTTCTTCATAATAGTACTTCCCATAGTTCCTCTTCTGCTCCCCATGCCCAATTAACCACAGGATCTCCCTCTAAACCGGATAAGACTGGAGTGATTCCTTCTTCTGTCACCAATCCTCCTTCCGTGTCAGAGAAAGTGGTCTCGAATAGCCCGTCGTATGGAAAGAAAGCAAGGGCCAGCGTCTACCCGCCCGAGAAGGTGGGGCCTCGACTTCAAAGTTCATTACCTTTCATTAATTCCTTTAAAGATACTAATTACTACAATTTAAAACCTTTGTTTCCAATAGAATTCTGTACCGGAAGCTGGCGCGAATTCCCAAATCCAGAGTGGCATTGGATCCTCATGTCCCATTTCCTTCCGGAATATTCCTCCTGCTGGAATGGATTCTTCATCCACTGGAGGTAAATTGAACAAAGATAAGCTATTCTGAATCCATCCCTCATCAATTTCGTAAGGAGAGACAATAACGTTTTAAGATAATCGAAATTCGAATTACTTTTTAGTGTTTATTGCGCGTGGTGGAATTGACGTAAAAGTGAGATGAAAAACATTGAGGTCGATTGATAACGTTATAAAGAGGCTGTTTGTTTTGATACTACTTTTAACTGTCAAGTGATTGAGAGAAGTTACGACAAATAGCATTGGAGAGACTTCATTAATTTAGTTCGAAGAGATTCTGAAGTGGGAGTAGAAGTGTTGTTGAATAACGCATTAGTACTCGATTCCAATAAAACTACTAAAGGTAACAACAATTTGAGCCTTTATTATTTTTCCACCACGCGTATAATTTCACTGTTAGTTAGTCTGTAATTATGCCACCTAATTAATTCCGCTCACTCATTTTCGTTTTTAATGTCAACCAACCAACCAAAAGTTCGAACAAGTATTGGGAGCAAATGCGCTGGAGAAAGTTTTATTATTCTCCTTGTGCTTGTTTTGTTTACCTTTTGAAAAAGCGTCAAGCAGCAGCGATTACGGCTGACGGCTGAATAGATGAAAATGTGAATTTCAGTTTGATTGCCTATGCTCTTTATATTGATAAACTCCTTTTATCATGTGAATGTTTGTTACAGGATCTCCCCTTCTAGGAAATGTGAGCTCAGTCGGGAATACTACAACAAAGGATTCAAACACAGCCACAACGATGAGTAGTCGAGTCCCCGTACATCAGCAGATTAATTTCCAAGATGATTGCAAACGAACTCCAAAATCCATTCGTGCCATAGAAGTTCAAGGAGATGTGACAAATTTGGTGTCTGAGGGAAGGTAATACTACTTTAAATATTTACGAGGACGAACCCGTCGTGACCGGGGTTCAAGAGTCCCTTGAAATTGAACCAACTTTGGGGGCATTTTAGAGAAGTTATAGGATAGATGGAAGGTCGATCCGGGTATTCGATGGAAATGGCAAGCGATTTTGGGGAATTCCACGGGAATGAAGTATTTTTAAAATGTGTAATGAATGCAGGAGAGTTTTTCCCGCAAGCCAACTGCAAAAGAAACTTCTAATTCTTTTAAAATCTGCGAACCCCCCTGTCGATTTACCTCAGAATAACGGCGGGGATTTTTAGTGCCATTATTTGACCTTGTCCGTGACCACTGGCCCTAAAATACATTGCCTAACGTTGTCATGTTTTTATTAATTCGTAGGTCCGCAATGGTTCAAGCCAACAAATGTGTGGGAACCACTGTGGGGACGGTGACAGAACCAGATTGTCTCGGTCCCTGTGAACCGGGTACCTCAGTGACTTTGGAAGGAATCGTCTGGCACGAAACTGAGAGTGGTAAGACTAAGAACCCACGAAATGCTTTTTGATTTTACTCATTGCAGTGGAGTCGGTTGTATTGATCAATTTGACATGTTCATAGGTGTTCTCGTTGTGAACGTGACATGGCGAGGAAAGACATATGTGGGGACTCTATTGGACTGCACGAAGAATGACTGGGCCTCGCCTCGGTTTTGTGATTCCCCAACATCTGATTTAGAAATGCGTACACCGAAAAATCGAGGAAAGAGAGGCAGAGCTCAAACTGCAACTCCACTCTCAGATCCTGGGGTCGTGGAAGCTACAAAATCCTCCTCCGCTAAACTTCGAAACGGTGCCAAAGGTCGGAGGGGAGTTACGAATGCCGCTTTTGTGGCCCCCGTAAGCCCATTGAAACCGGACGCATGGCCAAAGCGGAAGACTCGCGGAAGTGAAACGGAAAGTCAAGAAGAGTCCACCTCAACTACGAAAAGCACAAAGCGATTAAAATTGAACAAAGAATCGAGCGGGAGACAAGCTGGGAGTCCTGCTCCTTCCGGGTCAGCGGAAAATTCCGGCCCTTTTTCCCCTGCCCTCATCGAATGCCCAGAGCCAAATTGTTCCAAAAAGTACAAGCACATCAATGGACTCCGCTACCACCAATCCCATGCTCATTCTAACAATTTTGCTGCTGAGGATTCCGACTCCAACATGTCAACTGCCAGTAACACAAACTTGAACAGTGTGGCTGACGCCAGTGGACCTAGTGACGAGATTCCAGGTGAACCAAGGATTGACGTAGATGCTATCGAAGCTTCAGGGGCTGAGAGCAATTCAGCTCCAACAACTCCAGTGAAGAAACTTGTCCTCAAAGCCCCTGAGTCGATTGATAAGGAGAAGCGGGACGAGGTGGTTGACATGGACGTTAGCAGTAGCAGGGACAGAGAATTGAAGACTGCCGTGTCCATCAAATTGCTCTCCGGGGCAACTGAAATTGAGAAGGAGGATGGTGACAAGGGGACCAGTAAGGAAGAGAATCCCGGAAGTAAGGAGAAGGAGACGATGCCGATGACAGGGATTTCCTCGAGGACTCCTATTCTGACAGTACCTACTCTTCCGTTTATGTCACTTCAAAACCGAAATCAGCTTCATTCCTCATCACAGCGTACAGGAAATTTGGAAACTGACAAACCTAATCGCGATCATGAGACAAATGTGATGGCAACAAAAATTGGCAGCAACTCTAGCTCATCATCGGTCCCCGCCTCGAAAGGGATTTCCTGGCAGCCGCACGCCATTTCCCCTTTTCACGCACAACAACAAAGTCTCAATATTCCTGTCACTCTGAATGTTCCCATGGGATTGTCCATAACCGGCAGAGATCACGATAAAGGAAGTAAAGATACGAAGAGTAGCAGCTCAACTTCATCCGGCTCCCCAAGCAAGAAACCGAAACACAAGAAGAAGAGCAAAGACAAGAGTGATAAAGAGCGGGATCGGGATCGAGACGGAAAGTCAAAATCATCATCAGATTACATGGGTCGGGACACTATAAAGCCAGGGCTGTTTTCACCCACCGCCATCCAGAGAGACAAGGAACGGGATGATCGTCGCGGTTTCAAGGGAGAACTCTCTCCTCGGAGGGAAACTGATAATGGTGGAACCCATTTGGGAGAGAATCCCCAGAGTCCTGCCTACTCTGACATCTCGGATGCAAATGACTCCGGACCAGAATCAGATATGAACTTGGATGGCAAGGATCAACCTGGAAAGAATTCTTCTGGAGAACTCAAGAAGGACGGACCGGGCGGGCAGAACCTTTCCTCATTTTATTCTCCGTTCTACACTCCTTTGGAATCTCCGTACTTGGGTTCCCCGAATCCTGCAGGTCAGGTGAAGACGGAAAGGATTTCTGGGGGTGGTCCTCCAACAGAGGACTCAGGTGCAGAGAAATTCAAGTCAAAATCGTCGGCTTCTGTTCCACAGCATATCTCTGGACACATGGATGATAGGCGTTCCTCTCCGAAACTCGACTACCATCATCCCAAATACCTTTCATCCCAGCAACACTATTTTCCTTACCCATATCCTAACTACCACTTTGACCAGTACAGTGGCCTCATTCCGGAGAATGCATACAGTCACAACCGGTCAATGATGGAGGAGAAGGAACGGGAAACCGAGGATCACCGGGTTCGCCTAAACGCTAAAGGCAGAATGTCATCTGAAGGTGTCAAGGAGGAGTCTGGAACCCCTACAAACCTTTGCTCGGCTAAACAGGATCTAGGCTTAGATCGTGGAAATCCTCATCGGCCTTCGGGAATGGAAGATAAAGGCCCCTCTCATCTTTCAGACTCTAAGTCTGATTTCGCCAGTGAGTATCAAGAGTCGAAACGGCATGGTGCTTCAGGGATCTCTCCCTACAGCCACACTTCGTCCAGTAAACACTCCAAAGAGTCGAGGAGGGAACGAGAGGAGCGTCATGGAAAAGACGGGGAGGGCAAGGAGGCTGGTAAAGTTAGCAACAGAAACTCATCACAAGAGCAATCGAGTCGCCACAAGAACATTGACGGAGGAAGTAACGAACGAAACAGTGAGAAGGAATCGAAGAATGAAGGGTCGAAGCCCACGATGGAGACTCAAGGACCCCCTCCGCCCCCCACGGCGGGTGGTTATGCCTACTTTCCCCAGGGTTACCTCCCGGGAAATCCCTACAGTTTACCATATGACCCCAATCACCACATCTTCAGGCAAGTGATGGTTCCTAGCCCATATCCAGGATCTCCGTACATGCATCCTCATCCAGGAAATATTCCACGATTCCCTCAACCGCCTACGTCTACCCCACTTCCAGAGGATTTGTCACGGTCGAACCCGACTGCACCCCCACCGAAAGCGCTGGACATTCTCCAACATCATGCTGCCCAGTACTTTGCCTCCCACAAGATCCACGAACTCCAGGAGCGGGCCCTCAAGTCCCCATCCCCGCAAATCAACCCAAGCCGTGACGGGAGTGGATCAAATTTTTCAGGACCCACAAACCTATCCTCCACCCCAGCATCGCCCAGTCCGTCCCAAGGGAGGGGGAGCATAGGGACTGGAAGTGCAAGTGCAGATCGGAAGCAACCGACTGATTTGACAAAGGAAGTGAAGCCTTCTCTCAATCCCCTGTCAGGATCAGGATCAGGAACGGAAACTAGCCGCTCGCCTCCAATTCATCACGTCCACACTCACATGCATAGTCACACACACATTGGATATCCAATCATTCCGACCGTACCACCACAGTACTCTCCTAACATCACACATTATGGAGGTAAAAAAAAAAATCAGTTACTCCACTCCTAATACTCGCGTCTAGCACCGAATCTAACTGAACGTTTGTTGTTTGTTTTCTAGTTTTGACGACTCCAACAGCTGCACCTCCTGCCTCGGTTATACCTCCATTCACTTCACAAAAACCAAGTTGAAGAGTCGGGATTCTAAGGACTATATTACTGGAAGGGACAGGGAAATTTAGTAAATCCAAAATCAGGAATTAGGAGTTAATTTATAACAAAACTCGAATCTTTTGCTTAAAAAAATATCTCAAAGCCATAAAAACTACAAAAACGAGAGACGCTGCAAAATCTGATTGACAAGGTTCAAATTAGGAGGATTCAGGAATAATGAAAATTAAGACTCAAAGTGGGGTTGAAATTAAACTGCGAGTGTTCACTGCTATGGGACACGGAGCAGAATAGACCTGACTGAAGATTATTAAGCAAATTATTTAGGTTAACTTATTATTACTGTAGTTTAACTAAAAGCTAATTTACTCATAGACTTACGCACGATTATTACACGTTGAGTCTGCTCTCCTGCAGCTTTCTTGACTCCCGAAGAAATGACTTCAGGAAATCTTAAGAATTACCTCAATCTCTTTTGAATGTTTTAGAAGTGGAAGTTACATGGCTCTTTGTCTCTTCGATGTGGAAGTGACAGTGACCCCTCCTGACATTTGCGTACTCCATTAGCTGTCCTTTAGTGTTTCAACTTTTTGTTACTAATTTCATATCCTTGAATAGGAGCCAAGGCTTACTAGTAGAGAAAGGAGGTTTGAACAAATTAAGCTCCTTACTATATTAGAATCCCCTTGGCTAATTTTCTTCTAATCTTTTGTATTGTGTTCATAATTTATGGTTAGGAAATATTAGGTTAATAATCATTCATAATAATTAGGACCGGTTAGTTACTTCAAATATTTCTACATCAGACACAAGGATTTTGAGTCTTGAGCAGAGTGAGCACTCCAGTATTGTAGTTTCATAGTCACTTTCCTACTGTACAGCATTTGCATTTTCGGGTTTTTTTGGACTTGGAGAAATTAGCAGGGAGTCAATGCTTAATAAGAGAATTAAATTACAAATCTAAAATGTTAAAAATGTGACCTTTCAGGGTGTTGTATTATATTTTATCGCTTTATGCAGTTTTTACGGCACGACCTCCACCGTGATGCGCTTAGGCGCGTGCTGCTAGCGTCATGGCATTTCCACTTTGTGTCCGAAAACAATTTTGCATGTTCGGGAGAACAATAATTTGATTGTATTCCAATGGATTCTTAAGGTCAGAAGGAGAAATTAGGAAGACATTGTTTCAGTCATTGCCTTACATTGTTATATTTTCTGTAATACGTTCAAGGGGTTTTGTCAGCTTTCATTCTCCATAGGAAATCAGATAACGCAATTGGATTTCCATTGCTGAACCCGGTTCCTCCAAAGTCGGTTCGGTAGGGTAGGAGATCGATATATTGCGGTTTCCCGAGTCCCCCGACGCTGCATCAAGCCAGAGAGTTATCGATTGCGCCCAGTTTGGCATGTGCAAAGGCTAGTGCCCGTTCTTCATTCATTTTCCTGCTTCTTTCTGCCTTCCAGCCCCATCACAATCCTGAGCTCCAGATGGACTGAAATTGGACGACGCAACTTGCGTCACCACACATAATCACTTGAGATCTTTTCCAACATCCTGTGGGTTACTGTGGGGCTAATAGATCAGTCCCATTCTATAACCTCCAGTTTTCTGTTTCCAGCCACTATTTATATATTGGAACAATTATTTAGAAAATGGGGAAATTGAGTCACTGTGTCCTCCTTATTTGTTCTGTCCTCATTTACCTCAACGCCAGAATCCAGTGCTCTGAATTTGTATTCAAGCATCATGACAACAAAGAACTTCTCCAGGTTCTGGAAGCTGTTCATCAGACATGTCCAAATATTACAAGAATTTACACCCTCTCGGAGTCCTCTGTTATGGGAGTACCTCTCTACATTATCGAGTTCTCCACCAATCCTGGGACTCATGAAATACGTAAGCTTAAACTGATGCAAGGATTCACTGAACAAAAGCTTCAATTGTTGTAATTTTTTATTTACTAATTCCATTGTATCCTGTTTTTAATAGTGAAACCCGAGTTCAAGTACATTTCAAACATGCACGGGAATGAAGTCCTTGGAAGAGAGTTGATGCTGAAATTGGGCCATGAACTATGTGACGCCTACAAAACCGGAAATAAGGAGATCCAGAAATTGATTGAGACCACGCGGATCCATATCATGGCAAGTGAATGGGTTTCATCTAACAGGATTTCGGGCTTGATTTATTTAAAAAATTAACTTTTTACAGCCATCTATGAATCCTGATGGCTGGGAACTCGCCACTAAACAGGTATGGGAGAATTTTGGTTAGGAAGCACCTGAATATTGAGACGTTCGAGTTCATAATGCAATTTCTGTTTCATTTATGTGTAGGGCGGAAAGGATTACTTGATTGGACGAGCAAATGCAAATGGAATTGATCTCAACCGGGATTTCCCAGACTTGGATCGCATAATGTTTGGAAATGAAGTCTATCAAGTCACCCACAACAATCATCTTATGTCACTCGTCAAGCAATTGGATCATCCCGTGAGTTGACACAATTATTTTTACTTGCAAGTTTTTAAAAGTCTCCAAAATATAATACTGAATGGTTATTTTATTTTTCAGGTACAACCAGAGACCCTTGCGGTAATGCGATTGATTATGACTACGCCGTTTGTCCTTTCGGCAAATCTCCATGGCGGAGGTCAGTTGCGTATAACGTTATTAACGATTGAAATAACGTTAACAGTAATTTAATTTTTTGTTTTTCCAGACTTGGTTGCAAATTATCCATACGATGCCAGCAGATCCGGTGCATCTTCTGAATACACGGAAACTCCTGACGATGAGACCTTCAGGTAGTTTTTGTAAATCAAGTATTGAAACTGTAAACCTTGTGCACTGAAATATTCCATGAATGTCCAGGCATCTTTCACTGGTGTACTCCAACAATCATCCAACAATGGCAAGCCCGAAGCGTCAACCCTGTGATCCCACGGACTCAACAAATTTTGGGAAAACGGGTGGAATTACAAATGGTGCAAAATGGTACAGCGTCAGAGGTGGGATGCAAGACTTCAATTATCTCTCCTCCAATGATTTTGAGATCACATTGGAGTTGGGATGCTCCAAATACCCCCCAGCCAGTGACCTGGAGAAAGAGTGGCACAACAATAGGGACTCCCTAATTGCATTCATGTGGGGCGTAAGTTTCCATCTGAAAAATATGATTAAAAGGGAAAAATCAAATTACAATGGAAATCAATATTTTCCACTCCGTTTTGCAGAGCCATTTTGGAATCAAAGGAATAGTGAGAGATGCACGCACAGGACGCCCGATTACCAACGCTTTTGTTCATGTGCAGAACATCACTGCTGTCAATGAGACGCATGCAGTTTCTTACCACATTAATCATGACGTTACAACAGGTAAGGTTAACCCACTTTTTCGAACGAATTGGTTCCGAGCTAATTCTAAATTGTATTTAATTCTTTTTTCAGTTTTTGGAGGTGACTATTATCGGCTTCTCACTCCAGGAATGTACATCGTGACTGCTACTTACCAAGGATACCGCGTGCAGGCAAGAAGAGTGCGGGTTTCTAACACCAAAAACCATGAAGCAACAAGATTGGATTTCTGGTTAACCCCAGAAGGATTAGTGGGTGGAGAGGCGACTCTATCCGAACAAGAAGAAATGGTGAGCAGTTAAGTAATTTGTGGTTACATGGCTTACAGTGAAGCTAAAAAAGAAACTAAGCTTCATTAATTATTGCAGGTGCTCCAGGAGCTTGAGAATGGAAACATTCCAGAATCGGATGAATTCGCAGACGTCAGGAATCAAAACGTATTTCCTGATAATCTCCAACAAGACTGGTTAAATAAGTACATGGTGCAACAAGTTATGAATATGTAGAACGTGAACGAGTGAAATTCCCA
>JAQIWD010001474.1:0-12310 GCA_034694825.1 Anurida granaria | reverse complement strand
AGCAAAATCGTACCAAATTCACACAATTTTAGACATTTTTCAGCAAAATCGTACCAAATTCACACAATTTTAGACATTTTTCAGCAAAATCGTACCAAATTCACACAATTTTAGACATCACTAAATTCTACCACAATTTCACTCGCTTTTCAGTTCACTCAATTTAACGTACCATTCTCCCTCCAAAAACAAAAATTTTGCGAACAGATCCGACGAAATTTGCAGCAAATTCTTTCAAATTCTCATAATTTTAAGCATTTCTCTGTAAATGCGAAGAAATTTACCAAACCCCGACGGAAACTAGAAAAGTGCAAAAAAATTTAGGTTTTGTTTTCACTAATCAACGAAATTTTCCCCAAACCATGACCGAAATTGAGAAATGCAGAGCCAAAAACGTTTGGGTCAAAGTTTGGAAATTTGAAGAAAGGCGGTAAATTCTGGGCCGTGTTCCAGGGATTGATTGAATTGGACAGTGATTTCCATTGTAATAGAATTCCCGTCTGCCGCCCTTACAGTTAAATTGGCAACAGGTAGGTGGTCGTCGTCGTCGGTTTCTTTCTCCTTTGGCTACTTTCTCTTCTTCCCTTCCTCTCCTTTCTTCCTTCGGCCCGGTTCTTTTGAATTGAGATTTCATTCCGGGTCTTGGATTTGTCCCCCTATGAATTAGATGATGTGATTATGAAGGCCAAGGGAAATCTCCATCTGCGTCTCCTCATGTCAAGGAAAGAGAATGAAAGAATTCTTTTCTCTCCTCCTCTATGATCACCCAACAGTTGAGGACATGTCTCCAGGAATCTGTCGGCTTCTATTTTGGAATAAAATGGGAATAAGAGACAGAGTGCCTCTTCCCACTTGCATCATTCGGAATGGGAATGGGGAAGAGGGTAGGACAAAAGTACGGAGAAAGTGCAGCTGTCGCTGTCTCAGAAGGGAAAGAAAAGTAGAAGAAGTGGTTTTCTCCATTGGATTAGGAAATGCAATCAGGGGCTTCTCCTCCATTCTTCCTTGAATTCCCGGGAAAAAAAAGAATATTTGAAAGTCTAATGGCTGCAGGAAGGTTCCCGCCCGCGTAGGTTAAGGATAATCGGAAGACAGCCGCTCCAAACAATTTCACTCCGTCAGACTTCATCTTTTCCTCATTTACATACCCACAGGTACAACAAAGTTAGGTTGACACACGTCGGATCATGCGTGGTGGCCCACGACGCCCGTCTTTAATTCTGCGGCCAATGTCTCCAGGGTCGCCATGTCCTCAACTCCAGTTTAAAAATTTTGATGTCCCTCTCTCTGGTGGCGTTTTGATGACACATTTACCTTCCTCCTCTCGTTTTTCATGGTTTTAATCAGAAAACTTAAGTAGACTTCGGTTGGAAGTGGTGAAATGACGGGGATCCGATCCCATAAAATATGAAAATCCCAATAGAAAAGTTTTGATCTTTGAGGTTCCTGGAGAAAAGTTTCGAGTTCTGTTTTTCTTTTCTGGAGGATATTAGGCCATAAAAATTGAAAAAGAGGGGATGGGGGGTTGTATATAAGGTTCCCGCTTTTCCCCTGGAGAAACTGGAGGGAAAGTCGGCCGAATGGAGACAGATGGACGCAGAGGAGCGATTAAGGCCTGATTGGGGTACGCTGAGACACTTTGGTTCGAGAAGTTCCACCACCACCACCATGGATTGGATTGGATTGGTACTGGATGCTGGTGCGAGGATCGCTGGATGCTCCTGGAGCTTCCTCCTCTGGCAAATGGCTGGAAAACGCCTTTTCTATGCAAATCCGATTCGGTTCCTAGGGAGCGGTTTTAGAAAAAAGTGGAACTTGGTAGACGTCCAAATTAGAAGCAATTAGAGATAATTCTTTTCTTCTTTTCCCTTTCTCTCTTTCCCCTGGCTGCCAAGAAAGAACTTTCACTTTTCTATCCCTCCTACCTGCCTCCTCCCCCACCGTCCTCGACTAATGTCACACAAAAGTCTCCGCCACAAACAGGGAGACGCTTCCCCAAATCCCGGAACAAAAGTTTTACTCAATCCTACTCGGATGATGAAAATGAGCGATTTTTACTCCTTTTTTGAATTTTCCCTCCATCCGCACATCCAACTGCCAGTGAGTGAACTTTTGTTACGGCCAGTGAAATGTGATTACCAGACCGATTCGGGTTGGATTCTGTTGATAATTTATGTTTGTGGTGTCATGGACAGAGGGAAAGTGTCCATTGTTCCCTTTCTCCTCCGCCTCTTCCTAATACCCCTAAATAAAATTAATTATCCCCTCTAATGAGACTCATAATTAAAATCCAATTAAAAGAGAAACACTCCGGATCAATTACACTTTCTCCAAGTTTCCAAAACAATGCATGTCCTCTGCCTCCTTGGTATAAGAAAGGGGGCTGGAAAGGCACAACTTTGCTTCCCCACCATTTCGGCATGGAGAAAGCAGTGGGAAGTGTCTCTCCAGCATAGTTATCCAGGAAGGCAAAGTGCGTGGCAAACTCCTCAAGACGCTGGAATCCCAGAGGAAGGAGCCAATTAGACTTTGCCTAACCGCATTAAGCGGGTGAGACCCTAATCAACTCAACGCCTCCACAATCCCGGAGTGGTGGTGGATTTGCATGAGAAAGGGAACCGTGGGGTGGTGGGTCTTTTGGTAAACCGTGGGGCTGAAAGAAGGTGTGAAGGAAATGGCGTGGGGTGCGGGTGGAGGTGGCAGTTATGGTATGGTAAGCTTGAGTGGGTGGTGGTTTACCTGATGGATGACTTCCGATGGCGACTGTGGCAATGAAAATGAGGGCAACTGACATGATGACGCCGACCGTCGTTGATGGGGTTCTTCGTGGTGATGATTTTTGGTGTTTACGGGGTGACGACCACCGGCGTCGTCCTAAGGTCTTTGACGGTTTTCCCTTCCGCTTCCGCTCAGCAACCCTGGAGGAAGTCATAAAATATTTATCACAACTTTCTCCATGGGTTTTGGTTTTACATCCAACTTCTCCAATAGTGGAGCATCCTCATCGTTCTCCTTCCATTCGTACAAGTACCGAGGAAAGGAGCAACAGTTTAAGTGAAAGTGTTCAAACAGATGACCCATGCCCAAGTCACCCATTTGTTACACCGCCAGAGGCAGGAAGTTGGTGGCATAACTTTGCCTTTCATGAAAAAGAAAAAAAATCCTGTCAAAAAGGTTGGAAAAGAACAAGGTAGGAAACAGATAACGGAAAAGTGAAAGTTGAGGGAGAAAGTGTGATGTGATGAATTATTTGTGGACGTAAAAATTGAAACAAAAGCCTCCGCAGTAGAAATTCTGAAGGGTAAGTTTATCAGTCAGAAGAAGCTTCCAGCCGTCAACCACCTCCGAAATTTCATCTCGACTTGCCGGTTTTTTGGTGATTCCCGAATAAGTTTTTGGGTGTCAGTGGCTGACAGGCAGCAAAGAAAGTGAGACTTCCGGAACAGAACGTTTCACCCCGCCCCATCACCAGAGTCGTCATCAACAATTCCAAGATTTTGCCCCCCCTCCCTCCTCTTGCTCCCCCGTAGGGGGGGGGGGTGCGTCACTTTTATTAAGAAAAGTGGAGGAGAAAGAAAGGAGGATTTTGATATTTTTGGTATTTGTGGAGATTCAGTGGAGATTGGATTTTTAATTCTGTCCTCTTTGGTAGTCGTTTGGGGAGAAGAATGGAAAGTGAAGTGGGTAGGATTGGAATAAACTGGAAGGTAGAAATACTGGAGAAAGCAGAAGGGGAAGGAAGGGAACCCGCAACTGAAAATGGAGAGAAAGTTAAGAGGATTTTTTTGTCTCTTAATGGAAAATGAAGAGAAATGCAAATATCAAGACATGAGATCACTATCGATTGATGACTTTCCCCACTTTTTCCGTTTGGGGGAAATCAGAGCTCATTCTCACTCCCAGAAATCAAGTGACACTCCCGAATTAAATTCAAGTCCCTGGGTTTTATGGGTTTAGACCAACCAAGCCACGGTTATTAATTCTCCACCAGATTTGACGCTTAACGCGACGAGGTTTACGTGTCCACTTCCCCGCTGACCTTTGAGCCATTAAGTGTACGTTGTGTCCAAGTTTTAATTATCCAAAACAATTAAGTGGGGAAAACTCAATTTCTGGATACGACATAAAACCTTGGAAAGAAATTTCGAGAATCTAAGCTGCCTCAACGTCAGTTTGGCCCAGGGGTGTAAGGGCATTCAGGCATTCTCCTAGGAATTCTTTCTCCCCAAGTAATCTGTAATGTCTATTTTAGGAGATTTTGGCAGGAGAGTCGGGTGAATGATGAAGTTGATCTAATACGGTGGGTGGGAGTCCATCTGGCTCTCTTCCCTAAATGAGTAAGGGTGATTGGGAAGTAATTGATGGGGTGGGGTCAATGATGAGGAAATTGAAAGGGACGAGGAGGACAAACTTTATGTCTTTTCTTTGGACCAACTGCTGGACTTTTATGGACATACTTCAACCGGAAATTCCAGCACCGGAGAAACCTCAAAAAGTTAACCAGTGAAAGTCAATTCCGGTTTACCCTCCCTTATCCTGCCCACCCCACACGCACTCTTCTGCCCGCTGTCTGTTTCGGTTAATTATGTGGTGGTTTCGAGGGCTCTTAATTGAATCAAATTGGACAATTGAATTCGTGTTTTGGGTGGGTGAAACCCGCTATTTCCTGTTGGGGAGGAACGAAGGAACAACTTTCGTCCAGCAGGGAGAGTTTTTTTTCGTGTCCAAGCCTCGTTTGTTTCTTTAGAAGGGAAAGTTTTCGAACTTTTGACGAGATCTTTTCATGGGTCTTGGGCGTAATTTGTAAATGAGACATTTGGTGGACACGGAGAACCGAAACCTGTCATTCTAAAATCAAATTAAACTCCACTAAAAAGAGGGGAAAGAAGGGAGGACAATGGGACTCAAAATCACCTCAAGGCTCCAAGTCAGTCTGAGGAGCACAATTTAACTTTTTCGGTAACCTCTGACCTCCTTGTCCCCCGAAAAGATTTTCGATCAAAATTCAGAAATCATGATTGAATTTAATAAATGTTGGAAGAGAAACTGAAAATTCGTCAAAATTTCAAAGGAATTTTCGATAAAATCGCGAAAAATTCTTTGGAAAAGAAGGACCTCCTGCAAAATGGTGATGAATTTTGCTACTTTTGGGAATGGGGATGAAATTGTTTGTTTTTGTCTTACCGTGAGGTAGTTTACGAGGTGCGTTGAAGTGTGTTGCCCTCTCGAAAGAGAAAGTGGGTCTTGCTAAAGGTGTTTTTGGAGGAAATCAACCCCCTGTTCACCTTTCTCCGTTCACTTTTTCCACCACCACTTGGAAACTTGAGCCAAACTTGACTCCACCAGTCATCCGTGACTACTTTTTAGAAAATTTTGAAAACCCAAGATGGTTTCTTGAAAATTTAGTCCCCCTCTTAGCATTCGTCTTGTCTTTTTGAGTTTCTACGTCTGGTGAGTCGGAGGGTTAGAAAGTGACTGAGAGTGTCTTCTTCCCTCCTTTCTCCGGCAGTGGTGGAAGGGAGAAAGAAAGCAAGGGGAGTCAAGGCATTTCTCCTTGGCTCAGGTCCATTTGACCCTATGCTCCTCGTCTCCAGCGGTGTTAATCGGACGGAAGCCCTGATAGGCCAACTTTCATCCAAAGTCTCATTTAGATCCCCGGATAGGAGATGATGAATTGGGAGGAGATTAACCACCGCCAAACACCCAAAGCGTCATCCAGGGTCCATGTCCCCCGCTCCCGCTCCAATGTCCGTTCCAGAATCGCTGGATCGCTGACCGGAGAGATCAGGGCACTTGGCTAACCTTGGTTAACCCCCAAGTTGTTGGCCGCTTGACACGTCGTCGACGAGACAGGAATGGATGGATTTGATTGGAGGGAGCACCTGCGGTGCGTTTGTAAATTGAGGAGCCCATCCATCAATCCGGAGAAAGTCAACTACCCGGAAAATAAACTCAGCTGGCACTCGGTGGCTCTTGGAAAAGCGAAACCCGGTGGCAGTTTTCATGCCAGCCCAACGCGTGGTTCCTTGGTATTCTTTTTTTCTTGTAAAATTGAAACCCGGGTACTTGTTTGTCTACCGGAAGTTTCCGATTGGTTGACTGGTGAATTTGTTCTTAATCCCTGGATAATTGGGGGATGCTAAGTTTGAAGTAATGATAAGTTTTGACTGATTCCTTCCCGTGAAAGGAGAAAAGCCGAGACTAATTGGGAAAAGCACCTTCACCCGCCTGAAATCCCCTTCATTAAGAATTCTTCTGGAGAAAGTGGAGGGCGACAAGTCTTCTGGAGAAAATGGAGGAAGGGAGCCTTTTCATTGGTCCTTTTCAAATTACGACTCCTGCCTGGGAGGTGTTTCTGATTGGTTAAAGTTAATTCCACTGCCGCCAAAATATGAAGTTGGTCCTCCATGCTCTTAATGAGGGAAAGAGTGGGAGTAGGGTAATTGGTGGGTTTGGTTGATCTGATCCTCCGGTGGAATCTAATCAGGGAAAGAACTTTACTCTTCCCAATTTACATAAATGAATGTGGAAGTGGGGGATGTCAATCTGTGGGATGAGGGAAGATGGCAAAGAATGAGTCTTTAATACTTCAATCTTCCACCCTTCTCCAGGATGACTTCTAGAAAGTTTAAGGTGAAAGTGGTTGATCCCACCCAAGTTCCAGGTTTAACCAAAAGGAAGTATCTCTGTCAGATTAACGTCTCAGCCCTTCACTCACTCCAGCACTTGGACTGACATGACGGCAGCAGGACTGGAATGAGTACTGGGAACCCTCTGGAGAAATCAAGGAACCAATTAGACCCAGCCCCTTTACTCCAAAGGGAACCAATTACCACCTTCTTAAGTATGCTCCGGGAGTGTCCCTGTTGCGAAATTAGGTCCCTCAATTATGAACAAAGAAACTTCATAACACAAAATCAAAAGACCACTTTGGGAAATTGAGATCCTACTGCTCCAATTTTCCAGAAGGTAAAGATCCAGGACTTCTTGCTAAAGTTAAAATGAGGGCAATCACTAGAAAATTCAGAAACAAATTATCATAAAACCCTAATAAAAGGAGATACCTAACAATTAAGTTGAAAAGTTTAAATTACTAAGCGACTTTTTAAATTAGTTTACGGAGGACTAACCCACGGAGGATAAAAACAGTCACAGCGTTTTGCTAGTTGGGATTAATTTTAATTCTTAATTTGTAAGGGCCTAGTATGATGCCCAAAACATAAATACGTAATTCTTGTATTATGCGTTTACTCCCATTTACAAAATAGAAAAAGAACTGAAACAATCGATGGACCACTGGCAATAGTAGGAAGGAACACAGTCTTCTCTTCACAGTTCCCCCTGGCAGAGGAAGAATCTTATGACGTTTTCTTTTCCCGGGGGTCAATATGAACTTCCAGAAAATCTGAATGCGCCGTTACAGCCTTTGGAGTCACCAGCCTGCAATGAATTCAGAATATGAATTGTGGCCTTAATAACTCTGGTAATTCTTATGCCCAAAGTGGGGCTCACCAAGAGAACATGGCCAGCCAACCTATTAGGGTAGGGATGTAGATGTAGTCGAGCTCCCTTTGGATCCCTTCCACCACCTTTCGGATAATAAACTGGTCATTTATAGCTAAGAACAAAAAAGTCATTTGTACCAACAGATCAAGCGATTCTTACCTTCCGAGCCACCAACTCTGGAGTGACGATGGGGAAGAGAAAAGGAAATCTAAGAATACAAAGAGCATTTTGTAATTAAAATAGTGAATGTGGAATGGAAAACTGAATGCTCTTAATACCTCGTGTGGGGAACGCCTTCGTCCAGCATCTCTGTCCTGGAAAGGTCAAATCAAATCAAATTACACTAAACTCCTAATTTTGGTTCAATATTATTTGAAGTGTATATTGAAGAAGAAATGCGGACGTAAGTGATCCCACCTAAGCACACTTACCGGCAGTAGAAGGGGTAGGCGGTGGTGAAGTTGATTTTAGGTTTCTTGGGATGATGGAGAATTTCGTCACGAAGGGCATCCATGTAACCTTGGACAGCATGCTTAGTTCCGCTGTAGGGAACTATATAACGCGTGGGGAGGATCCCACATGCAGAACACACAGAGACAATATGGCCGCGGTTTCGTTCAATCATCCCTGGAAGAAAAGCTCGGAGTACCTGCAATATCAAAAGACAACTAGAGCATATTAACCTTGGAAGGAAAGATTGTCATTACGGCGCTACGACACTATAAAGTTGAATTCTTTACCCAAAAGTTGGAGAGAACATTGACTTGGAACATGGATTCAATATCTTCTGGCGGAGTTTCCAGAAATGGAAGAATCCTCATAAGTCCAGCATTATTTATCACGATAGATACATCTCCAATTTCTTTTCGCACCTGCAAAGTAAAAGGAAATGTCGGCTCAAGTGAGTGTCCTCTATTAACGTTTTCCAACAAAGTGATGGGACTAATAAATTACCAGTGCTGCCGCTGCTTCTACTTCTGCTCGCTGAAAAAAAAAACCAAACGTAAATTGAGTTTTTTTCATATTTGGCGTACTTAAAAAACATTTATCACTTGCAGTTTAAAACAGAATCAAACAGAACCAAACGGAAATTCTGTTTTAATATAATACGTGTAGTCAGAAGTTGAATGAGTTAAACTCAACGTCATCACAGAACTGATTTAATTAAGACAAACTTCATTCGCTCTTGGCATCCTCTGTACAAGCTCCCTTCGATACTTCGACAGCTTGGGAGTAGGACGTGGTCACCGGTGACCCCATCATCCCCGACATGATAAGACGTAAGCAAAATTTATAATTCTACTAAAACTTTCCACACTTGTCCGTGCATTTGAGTTAATTTGGAGTGTAAATGTAATTAAGTAAATGATGTCAAATAGTAAGCTATTTGGTATACTGGGCATTACAATTCTGTTTTCTTCTTTTCAGCGTGGAAAAGATACCTCCCTCCTACCTTCGTCACTCATGATGCGTTGGGTCATCGTGGTGGTGGAGGAACCGATCTTGACCAAATTCAAGAGCAGTGTCTGCAGGATTTCGTTGATGGAATGACTGGGAACTACCAGAATTTTGAAATACTGACTGTTGGAGGCCATGTGGACAAGTATGAGAAGATGCTGCTCCGTCGCATCTACGGATACGATGTGAAGAAGATTCACATCACCCGCTACACCCCATTTCAAGGGATGGTAACATTTCACTTCAAAAAAAAAACAACTGATGACCTACTTGACTACTCCCAAAATCAAGGGATTCCGCAACTTCGCATCGCTCCTGGCGAGTTCCCACTTCGGAACGACATGTATCGTACTCCTTTACGTAAGTCCTTTTCCTTCAATAAATTTAATAAAATATCTTATTTACAACAATAAAGTTTAATTTTTTGTTTTTTTTTGTCCCAGAAATGGTGATGATGATAAACCATAATGCAACGTTTGGACATATTGGACCGGGGACTAAATGGTGTCGTTCTTCCAACTGCACAACCAAGAAAGATGTCATGTCAGGATCTCCAATTGTTGAGTATGGACGAGGCCGAACAATGAACGTCGCCAAAAGATTTACTTGTGCGACTCCTAATGTAATCTACATGCTTCATTGCAAGGAATGCATCACTGAAGTGAATCCAAGCTCCCTTGGTTACTCCATCCATGTTGGCAAAACCAAGCACGTTCACAGGAGATTGGATGGACATTTCGATCCCAACAAAACAAACTCAGTGACGAGATGCACTCCCTCCACTTGCTGTTCGCCAAATCACAAAGTCCGGGTCTCCTGCAGTCCGGCTCAATTCACGGCCATCCGCTCAGTACCTGCCGCAGATTGGGTTTCAGATGTTTCTGCTGATGCAGAATTGGACGAAAAATTGAAATATGGAGGCTACAAATAGTTTGGGAACGGTCGTGGTGGGCTAAATCGACCACCACCCTAAACAAATCATCTATCATTTCACTTTCGATTAGTGTCAGACGCTGTCATATTATTGTATATCGACCTAAATTATAAAAATTTCTAGTGACACGCGTTACCCGCATTTTAACTTCACAACCAGACAATCGCAAATTGTTTAATAAATTTAATAACAACGTTCTTACCTTGCTTACATCAACAGTGTAAGCGTACGCTTTTCCACCGCGACTCCGGATTTTCTCCACAACTTCCTCATTAGGCTTGGCACTTCTACTCCAGCAGACAACGGTGGCTCCCGTTTTGGCCACTTCAAAACAAAGCTCGCGACCTATGCCTCGACCGGATCCCGTCACCTATAAATGTCGAATCCACAACGTAAATTACAAATTGGGAATGTTGGATTTTAAAGTAAATATCTCTTACGAGTATAATTTCCCGTGCGAGTGACTTGGATTGACCAGAAATGCATCTGCGGTAGATGAATTCAAAGTAGGAGATGAAAGTAAAGAGTAGTACGACGGAGTACTGGGCGCAAAAGACAATGACCTCCAGGAACATCTCCCACAACTCCCGCGTTTCCGCCATGTCAGCCAGCGGGACCACAGAAGCTCCAGGTGAAGACCAATCAGAATTAGACTCCTTTGCGTCGACTCCCTTGGCTAGCAGACATCCTCTGATTACTTGGCCAAGCAAACTCACTTTCACTTTCCAATTCACACATCCACAAAAGAGGAAGATGACGTGTAAAGTGGTACAAGGATCCTTCCGAGATCCTTCTTCCTGGGATGAGTGGTCTTCCCTATGAACCCATCTTCGACCTCTTCTTCGTTCCTAGGAATAGACGCCTGAGATTGGAGTTTTACTGGAATCTCCAAACGAATGACGGAGTTGCGAAATTGGATTGGTGACGAAGTAAACTGCAACAATTAAAAGAGAAGAGAGTTGAATTGTATTCTTAACGTAAACTCGTTTTTTTGAGAAACCCTAGAACTCCTGCTTGTTCATTCACTTGTGACTGTGATTGCTATCAAAGAAACTTGTGTGTAACGTTTCCCATTTAAAGTTAACAAGTACAGAGTCACATTGGATGAAAGAATGAGGAGCATCACCTGTTCGCTCTTATTCTCCTCGTCTTGTCTTGATTCCTCCTTCGTTTTTTGTTTTATGAAAAATATAATTCCCTGGGGGTGGTACTGACGGCGAGAGAACAGGTGAGTGAAGTTTGCAACAACAATTAAGACAAGATGCGTATAAAGGAGGAGGTTGGACAAAGCAGGCAGACGGACGATCGGAGGAACCACCAATGGAATGCTGCATAAGGATAAGGAATAATTACTCCATTCAAAGTAAAAGAGATGCGGGAGCTTAATACAAGTTCTCACGTAGAAAATTCCGCACATTCTTCATCCCTTTATTGCTCTGGTCACCTGAGATCTTAAGAATGTGTACAGGGCTCCTCAACTTACATGGGACAAGTCTGACATGTTGACGCCACCACTCAGAAATATAATTTAGTTAACGTTTTCTAGACTATGAACGAGTTACCGAAATGGGCTATTAATCTTGATTTAATTAAATTATTAATTTTATGATATACGATTAATTATTAACACATTTTATTTTTATTAATTGACTTAATTAATCATTTTATTAATTGTAAGTTTTTATAGTTTTATTCAAATTGTTTCGGAGATTTTGTATTTTGGAAAAAAAATATGAAATGTACATTTCCTAACAAGTCTTTACCACTTTAATAAAAAAAAAAGTACGAGTGAATGAATTAGTACAATTTCAATCAATTGAAGGGGAAGGAAAAGTAGCCGGGTACACTTCCTAACAAATGTTCGTAACAAATGGTCAAACGAGCTTACCGATTGTGTTGATACCATCGACTGGAAATTAATTGGAATTCCATTATTCCGGAAAAAAAATGCTTATGAATTCGGTAAAAGACAAAAAATCAGTAAAAACTGTGTAGAGAATCACAGACAGAGTGGAGATAAATTGATTTATAGGATGAGGGAGATGAGACTGATTGTGCTGATAAGAAAGATGAGCTTGATTGAATGATAAGGGAGATGAGACATATTAACAGGATAAGGTTGAAGTGACTGCATATTTGGAATGATGAGATGTTGAGAGGCCTAATTTCAAGGCACACATTTCGCCACACTAAATGCACCAATTTAAAATATAATTTAATTAAAAAATGAATTAAAACTTGTAATTACTACAATCTCACCGCCATACACACGGACGTAAATTAAACATCACGGTAACACGATTTGAGTGCTAGTATTGAATTTTATTATCGTATTAATTGTAATGATGTGTGGCTTAGCAAAAGGTAAGGTTGGTAGTCCACCGACTACTCCATGGGACCTCTTATGAGGTC
>JAQIWD010001473.1:0-12317 GCA_034694825.1 Anurida granaria | reverse complement strand
TTGGTATACACTTTCCAAATGATACGCCGAACCTCTGGTAAATATTTTGTCCCGATTGCACATCGAGATCGCTCCATGGGCCTTGGAGCATGCAGTGTATAAAATGTTTATTTTTTGCTGCAACCATTAAATGTAAAATTTCGCTACAAACTAATTCTCTATGCACCTTGAAGGCGGATCATATTCTCAATGTATGATTCGTTACTATCACAGTATTCGGGAAAAACCTAAACTTCGTCAATTGAGTTCGAAAATTTGAACAGAAATAAATTTAACAAGCTTCTGGCGTCCATTTATATTCACTTTTATTCACTTGTGTTTCAAAAACTTTGGGTGTAATTTATAATTAATTGGAACAAGATTACATTATCCGTGCATGTCTTTGTCATTCTTTCTTTTACCTACTTTCTAATCACGAATTAGAGAGACAACAATTTAATTGACTTATTAATTTATATACTTACTTAACAGATTTCACGATCATCGAGCATTTTTTTAGGAATAGGGACAGAAATTGGGAATTTCTAAATTCACTGTTAACAATCAATGAATCCACACGAGGCAAACACATTTTTAAAATGTGTGTAATTAGTTTTAGCTTAACGTTTAGAAAGTAAACCGTATTAGTTCAAATCCAACCAGGCAGCCTGGTTTAGCTTAATAATTCAGATTGTGTATATTATGAGTCATTGAATGATTTTTGATTATACATTATTTAAGTAAGTCCATTAAATTTAACACTAATCATCACAATAATAATGTAATTAATTATTTCGTTAGACTTATTTCCTTTTTAACTTAAATTCCCAACCACGCACAACCCAATCCATCCAAAATCCACAAATCTTTCCTTATAAATCCGCTCTCTTTGTATTTTAATACAACAAGCATTTATCCTAACTCTACGTAGTTGGAATGATTTAGCCCAAATTAAAAATGGGAAGAACATAACACCTGAAGTGATGAGATGAGATCATGATCTTCATCACCGCAGACTAGACACTGCTGCTCCTAACTTGACCTTATTTCCTTTCCATATTTGGTGCAAAGTAAAGAGATCAACTTGTAACAATTTAGGAAGTACGTTTTAAGGAGGAATATTATGACAAATGATCAGAATGAGGATCTTTTGGCTTAACCTAATGAAATTTTAGCTTAAAATAGGAGTGCACGATTAGGAAATCTTAATTAAGTTTACAATTATCAATTTAATTACTTGGAAACCCGGCATTACTTTTATGTCTCCCTTAAAAGTCCTTCGGGACTTGTAGCATCTTCAAATGCCACGCCCTTCCCAACCTCATCCCACATTTTTCCTCCATTTCTACAAGTTAGAAAAATACCGAAACTGCCGCAAATTATTTGCCAATCCCCCGAATTCATTCATTCTCAACCGAAATTTGTGAACTTTTAATTTTGTGTTCTACAATTCAGTCGCCATCATCGAAGAACTGAAATAAAAATTTAGATGGAAAATTCCAGTTTTCTAGAAATTGTTCCTGCCGTGTCGCACACGCTCTCAGTGCTAAAATAATCCCTTTGTCTTTCCGTTTTAACATTTTTTCCACCTTTTGACCCTTACCATATGAGAATCCTTGAGGAGGAGTTAATGCCCTTAAATCCCTTGCGGAATACAAAATAGTTCCTATTACCTAACCCTATTACAAGGTCAGACCTTAGTGACCTTAACTAAATTTTCATGAGTTGTGGGCTGGAAGTGGAAACCCGAGAGTCCTTGGATCCAACCGGAGAAGAGCTTCCGATAAATCCGAATTTTGACTCAAGATGGAGTTGAGCTGTTGTTGGTTGAGTCCCTGGGGATGGTGCATTCCGTGAGTACCGTGACCATTGGAGAGTTGCTGCTGGAAGTGGTGCTGCTGGTGCTGTTGATGTTGGGCGTGCTGTTGCTGGGCAACCAAGTTGAGGCTCAACTGGTTCCCGAGCGTCTCCACAAGGTTATTCGCATTGGAACCAATCGGGTTGTTTCCACCCGCCCCCGAATTGTTCCCATGGTTAGGATTGTTGAGCCCATTAGAATTGGCTACGGCAAGACGGAGCGCTTGCTCAGCTTGGGATCGGAGGAGCGCATCCGCCTGGAGCCTATGACTGGACATTAAGTCCTGACCGTGGATTTGACCTGGACCACCCTGGTGGTGCATTAGGTTCCCATGCCCGTGCGAGATGTGACCTTGTCCCAGCATCGCTGCCACCTTCATCGCTGCGTGGTAAGACTTCCCACCGTCAGAGTTGTTTGGATTGTGGGATCCCCCGCCACCGTGTTGACCATGGTGCTCAAGTCCCCTCATTCCAGACAGGAGGGAAGTGATGTTGTTGTTTTCATTGAGATTTCCCAATTTGTCATAATCGTACTTGTCAAGGGATGACCCATACTCCTTCCGCCCCAAATTCATCTGACCCCGTGACCCGCCTGAAGAAGAGTCCCCGGTCGTGCTGCTTGAATTGTTGTTATTTGGATTCGTGTTGCTGGAATTGTTATTCGGTGAGTTATTGTTATTTTGATTCCCGGGATTCCCTATCCGGGCATCCAGGGGACTGGACATGGAGTGCCTCGAGCTATGAAGGACGCTGGAATGAGGAAGCACAGAGTTCGTGTCCAAGGGGGAACTCAAGCGTCCAGAGGATTCTGAGCCTGATGGAGACGCTGGCATTGGAAGGAGTCCACTCAGACCTTGACCCTGCTCACATAAAATTCAGGATTTACTTATAAAGTGATATGAGTTGGGTCAAAGGTAATGGAGTGTAAATTTTCTGCATTTCTTTACCTGTGAACCCCCGAATGGATGTGATTGCCCTTGATTCATGGATGCGATCACGGCGGATGTGAGGATGTTCTCCCGCTCCCTCCTTTCCGCCGCTGCCTGACTCAATACGTACTGCGCTGCAAAGGAATGCTTAGGGTCCATTCGCATTTGCTCCATGTGGGACAGGAGGCCTGGAAATTTCCAAAATTGAACCAAACCTTGCGTTTCTTTCAAAAAGGGGTCAAAAATTGCAAATATTCGGGGGATGGTACCCACCTGACTCGAGCGTAAAGACGGCTTGACAAACGGAGCATGGCCACATGCGGAGAGAGGTGGACAACTGGGCAGTTTCGGGGTGACAGGTCAAGTGCTTCCGTAGACTTCCTTCATTGACATAGTGCTTCCCACAAATGGGGCAAGGATGATTGGCTGTCCGCCGCTTAGCTAAAAATACAAAAATAGAAGAGAAATTGGTTAACTTTAGTTAGTTGTTTGCATAAAATAGTAGGAGTAGATTCTCAATTTGTAAAACTTGCTTGCTACTCCAGATGCGTTTGGGTCCTTGTGCGTGTGTTTCATGTGCTCCATGAGGGCCTCCCCTCCAAGAAACAATTTGTGACATATGGGGCAGGTCACGGCGTTGGGACCTCCGATCAGGGCCGCATGCTGCTATTAGAAGTTGACAAAGTTATCAAATTCCGTTTCATTTGAATTCAAAAATCATAATTGAAATTGTGTTGGTGTTTTAGGAAGCGGAAGCAGAAGCAGTTTTTCTGAAATCAATTCATCCCCCTCGTAAAAATACGAAGTTGTTCTGAGGTCAAAGGTACCGACGCCATCAGGAACCATGCGATGCTACTTTGTACTTTTTGGGGGCTTTCAGAGATGATAACCGCGATTCAAGACAGGAAGGAACCGTGGAATGAAATCTGTTCACTGCTCCTGCTACTTTCAATGGAAATCGCTGGTGAAGTCTTTCCGTGCCGAGGTCTCATAAAAAATGAAATCAGAACCAATGAAAAACTCAACTGGGAAATTCAGGTAATGGGAAAGTTACCTCAGCCCTGTGCGTGATCCAGGAATATTTTTCCAGAAACTTCCCTTAGCATTCTAATTCATAATTAGTTTTTGCTCTAATTTCAATTTCATTAACTTAATTACAAAACGGCCTGGTGGTGGTGGTGGTGCTCTGTATGTCCTAATTTCATAACCGTACCTACGCTGTAGTCTTATGAACTACACCACGCTTACAGTGAAATGAGTCCATGGCATTTACGTAATTTAATTTGCCCATTTTTTGACGTAATTTCTATAAAATTTTAATTGAAATTGCCCGTTTTTCGCCATGCTTTTACTTTTTAATTTAATTTCCGAATCCTTCGTATTTCTCATTCATTTCAGCAGAAATAATTGTAAATCTTTCTCAGATTTGTTTAATTTTACCTACAGTTGCTAAATTTTTCGTACTTCTGTTTAATTTTATTCAGTAGCCAAAATTGCAAAAATGCAAATTTTTCCACACACATCGGATTTGACTCAAATTCCTCATTTTCAGTTCATATATTTTTGCATCTATTTCATATTACATACATTCGTTCGCATAATTCTTTGTCAATTGAAATTGCAAATATTTTTGCATTGTTGTGGGATTTTAATTTAAATTACCCCAGATTGTCGCTACGTTTTTATAAAAATTTACCTTTTTCAAAGAATTTCCCCTTGCAGATTTATGAAAATTGCCAGAAACTGGAACCGGTTGGGAAAATATCGGAAGCAGAAATATGGAAGTAGGAGGGTGAAATTAAAGTTCCTTGTGCGTGTTGTTGGCATTGTTCCCGTCTTGTCCTGTTCTTGAGTGACAGTGGTTATTTTTTCCCTGAAGTTGGGATATTATTCCCTTTTTCCACTTGATGTCTTGGAGTAGACAATTAATGGAACCATTATTGGACCTTCTGAAACCCTACAGGCACCAACCATTGTCCTGACTCCACCTCATCCCCCCTTCCTTCCTTCCTCTTTTCCTGGCATGACATTGTAGAGTACCAACAATTATTTCACAATTTCAAATCAAACTTGTGTTAAAAATCATTAATGGATTTATTATTCCACCTCTTTCCTTTTCTTAGAGGAAGTTACAAGTAGGGAAAAGTCCGGAAAACTACCAATTACCACCGGCAGTTTCAGCTACTCCGAAATTATCCAGAAGTGGTTTCACTACTTGCCAATTTTTGCTATTTTCGGCCTCTCGTGTTCTATCAGTCATGTCATTTCTCCTCCATTTTAAATGGTGCCAGAAGCGTCCATTTTCAAGAGTACTTTTCATAAATTCAATCAATAGGCAGAAAAATCCTATTCCTTTTCCGTTACCGCCTAAGCACGCGCTTCCAAATTATGAAGTGGACATTATGACAAGGGGAAATTACGGCGAAATTCTAACAACTTTCTCCATGAATTTTTAAGAAGGAAAATGGAGCTGAGAGAATTGAAGGCCTGGAGGCTTTTTCCAGTAAAGAAAAGGTCAAAAGTACTGGATGAATGGTTAAAAAATTAAAATTTTGCTGGAGGTTGTTGGGTTTTTGGGTTGTTCCAGCCTGTGGTCCTTGCGGCATTTCCCAAATTCTAATTGTTTTCCGTTTAATTTTTGTGGCTGAGTTGATTTTGGTTTCATTTGGGGGTTTCCTTTGGTCTATTTTTACTTTCATCTCCATTTCTAATTCCGCCTGACGTACTTTCTCAGCCCTTGAGCACTGGGATGGATGATGAGACCAAAAGACCAGGGAACCAGAGAAATCAAAAAAAGTAGGGAAAAGACGCTTGTGCCTTCCCTCATTACAAAAAGAGGAAGACGGAGCAGTGCATGCATGACAAAATTTCCTTTTAGAAAATTCGAGTTTCTAAGAAAGTCAAAAGGTTTTCATTCCCTTTTGACCCTACGGCAAAAATTAAAACCAAAGAAAATTTAAAATGAGCTCGAACATTTTGTGGTTCATGCGGAAATGGGAAATTTTTGAGCTCCTTTCTTCTTCTTTCAACCTCAGTTGGCAACTCGACCAAGGAATCCAAATCGGGAGATTTCAGGGCAATATTTTTAATTTCGGGGATCAATTTTTAATCTCACTGAGGTCAGAGTACATGCTTGGGGCTGAGCTTTTAAATAATTTCGGTGTTCAATTCCATTTTTTCTCTAAAACGTTCTAATTACTCAGAGTATAATTGCTACCTTCCACGGTTAAAAAACAGGGAAAACCCCCCGAAATCATGATAAGACTCAAATTATTTTACTTTCCATTTTGTAGCCTTGCCGGAAACCACCGGCCCAAAAAAATGCTACCATGCAGCTCCAGCAAAAGTTAAAATAGGACGACTAATCCTACGCTTCTGCCTCATAATCCACAATTATCGCTCCCTAAGTATAAAATAAATGTCCGCGCGTGCAAAAAAATCGAAATGCGGGTTGTAATTATAGGGAACCGACCTGAACCTTTCCTACCTGCTCGATTCCTATTCGCTCACGTTCCAAACTCCGGAGAAGCGACGACCATTTTTAACTTTATGGGACCTCATTTCGTGGACAAAGTGAATAATAAAAAAGGGGAAAGCATTTTCTAGAGTGTTTTCTAAAAGGAACATGTGGAAACAAAACAAACAGAGTAAAAGTCCTTGCAGTGGTAGTTAGTTAGTGGCTAACCTCAAGGAACTCCGCCCTCAACTCCTGTCCGCATCTAAATGGATTCCCCTCCAACTTTCTTCAAACTACTAATCAAATCCTTAGAACCCAAAATTGAGCAAACTACATTAAAAATTCAATAGACTCACTCTTTTTCCCTACCTTCCTCTTTATTACTCAACGTACAAAAATATTTTAGGAAAACTACCAAAAAGTGGAAAGTCAACTCGTTACACGCCGGAATGACTTGTTTCCCTTGTAAATAACAAAAAACTGGGGAAATATAGCGAGAAGACCTCTCAACTATCACAAAAAAAAATATAGCAAAAAACGGCAAAATATAGTCAGAAACGGGAAAACATAGCCTGAACCGGTAACAATGTCAAGAAACGACCAAATTTATCGAAAACAGCCAGAAAACTACAAAATACAACCATCAGAATGTCAAACAGTTCAATGGCAAAATATACCAAAAAAATTTCAAGAACCCGCTCACCAAACCTATAATTCCAATAAGACTTTAAGTTATTTTTATTAAAATATTCTCATTCGTCCAAAAAGCGTGACTGGGTTCATTCAAATTTACTCATCATGTCCACAATTTCTGCGGGTATTGTTATAAAACCGGGACATTTTCCTTTACCCAATGGTCCCTACCCACCATGTTTACTTTACTGCCCTGCCTGCTCATCTCATTGTTGAGCCCTTAATGTCCTGAATCACGCGATTAGTTTGGGTAATCGAGTTAAGGAAGGGCAATGATTAACTGATTATGTGGTTAGGCAGGGAGGCCGATAGGGAAAAAGGTTCGGGGTCTTCCTTGAGGGATGAGCTCTCAATTGAATTTGGGTCTTCTTCCAAGGGTTCCCAAGATCAGAGTTCAAGATAACATGTTCAAATAATGATTTGGAAAATAAATAATATTACCAAACACAAGTATTGTAATCAGAAACTACTGATGATGAGCATCAACCTTGGGACTCTTTGTAATTACAGACACGGAATTACCCGCCAGAGGTAGGATCGGGGGGTCCATCAAGTTTATTTAACTTAATCAACCTCACCGACAAGACAGGCACATCCAAGCGCTTTTCTACCTACCCCACGCACCCCCCCCCCCCTCAACCCTGAGCCCAAGATGCGTTTTTCTAAATTTTGGGGTGATGGGGTGATAATTGTGGCTGGGAAGATCTGTGACAATAAATCAGACTTGTGCGACGTTTCCTGAAAATGAGCCTCAAAACTTAAAATTTCTTCCCAAAAAGAAAGCTCCCGCCCGTGTAACTTTCTCCAAAAATGAAATTTTTCCTCCGTTTACTGGTTCGTAACTGCTACGCTCACCCAGGGAAGCCTGAGTTATTATCATGAAGATGAATTATGTGGCCGCATGTCTCTGCCCGTTAGCTAAGGTTTCCCACCCCCGGCTGAGGTTGAGGTTTTGAACCTTATGTAATATTTCCTACCCACGCCCTCAACTACACCCCTTCCATATGCATAATTCACGGGGAAACACCTATCAGATTAGTTTTGATAGATTAATGGCCTACCAAATGCCACCCGAACGTCTCTCCGTTAAATAAAAAGAAAAGTTGCCTTTCACTTTTTCCTAGGCCCTAAATCCTGAAAAGAAACAAAGTACCAAGACCCACCTTTCATCTCGGCCTAATTCCCTGCCAGATCTCCACCATAAACGGAACATAGATCACTTTTATCAGTTTCACTTTACAGGTTAGAAATATTTCGCACCGTATTTTCTCTCCCAGTCCTGGGTATCAGGAGAAAGTCTTGTAAACTTTGCAAGAAAAATGAATTCTCACATTCGTTTCATATGTCCATTCATCACTGAATTCAGCACTACAAAACTTTAGGATTACATTAGGTCTTTGTTTCTCATTCATCCCCATTGAGTTTTGTTTCATTTTCTTGGATTTTATGCGCTTGAAATTGGAGACTTCCCTTTCCGTACGTCTCTTTGATTCATTTTCTCCCATGCCTACATTCAATTCTTGGCCCTCAACACCTCCGAGCGATTACTTTGCATAAGATGAAATGGAGAGATTGGTGGGTTTAAGCCTGAGAACGGGGATGATGGGATAGAGACATTCATCCATTCTCTTCCGATCTAATGAGCGTATCATTAATAATCTCAAACATGCAAATAAGATGGAGATGAGGATGGGACCCTTACAAGACCAAGTACCCTTCAACCCTTGGGATCTTCTTCAAGGTCCTCCAGGGCCCATTTGTCAATCTCCAATCCATCATGAATTGAAACTAAGAAGAAGAAAAGGGAAGTCTAATATCCCATTATCCCCCATTAAAAGACACTTCACGCGGTTTAGAGATGCCCATTATGAGGATTTCATTGGTACCCGTGGATTATAATATCAAAGGAGATCAAGAGGATAAGGGATCCATGGGACCCTTGCCAAGGAAATGTAAATCTTCCAATGAAATGCAAGGCATTGTCGTCACAATGCGGATTGTGGCCTAGCGCGGGGGTCGAGGACTTTTACTTTTCATGAAATTGGGTGAAAGGAGTCACTTTTCTGCAAAAATGGGAAGCATAAGCAGCGATTTCGCATTATGTGATTGACAATGTTTGTGTATTAAATGAATGTAAAATGGTGGTTACGACATTGAGGAATGATACGTACTTCTTTGCATACCTTTGCCGTATGCGTGCGGAGGGATGACTCGGTCGCAAATCCTGAAAATGGTTAAATCAATAAATGGTTAATCCCATCATGTTGTTGGAGGGAGTGAAGGGAGAAAGGACCTTACCTTTCCCACAGATATTGCAGTGGAAGGGACGATTCTTGGAACGCTCCAGTTGGGCGTCATGGTTACGGAGGTGTTGCTGGAGGTTGGACAGTTGGATGAAGGCTCGTCCACATTCTTGGACATGACACTTGTACGGACGCTCCCCTGCAATTAACAAAGACAAAAGGGATTAAGCAACACTTTCACGTTTTCTTCCCAGTTTTTTTCTTATTAATAAAAGTAGAAGCCCCTTAGGAATTGGAGTGATGGACTCCATGTTTTTGACACTTCCAGACTCCTACTGGCGGAAAAACGAGGCACACGCAAGACGTTCCTACCCCCATTGGCACTTCCCACGATCCAAATTCTTGGCAGGTGTTGGACATATTTGTCAAAAATTTACAACAAAAAAAAAACAATCTAAAAATTTTTATTTCAGCAATCGCTTTTGTGAAACTCGTTTTTGCACTTCTATTTATTTGAGTTCTCGTGTTTGTGCGTTTCGAAACCTAAGTATTTTCTTTTCAGTCCTATTTAAATGTTTTAAAAGAAAAAGTCTCCTGGTATCGAAATGCACCCTCTTTTTAATTTATTTTTAATTTATGCTCCCCGGTAGCGCTATTTCCGGCTACTTTCTTTGAATCTCATCTCTCACAGTCTTATGCAAATCTCCCTTCCCATCCAGAAAAAAACGGACCTTGATTTTTTTTTCGGGGGAAAAGCCTGGGACTTTCCAGATCTTTGAATGGAGAGATGAAGGGGTCCCTTTGTCTCGACACCACCAAAGTCCGAATACTAATAATCACATTTGGAATCCACCTTAAGGAGGTAGAAACTATTTGCATTTATACTCACTCTTCTTCCTCATCATCTTCCTCCCTTAAGGACTAGGGAGAGTACTTTGAATACAAGGGAGATTAGGGCCAGAGACAATGGGTAAGAAGAGATGGGAAGATATTTTATGCTAATTCCATCAGGAGCACTATGTGTAAGGAAGTAAAAAGTATCCATCAAGGAATGGATCAACAGAAGGGGAAGACAAAAGGAACCTTACTACAGCCAGGGCACCCCTAAGGGAGGGGTACCCTTGGAAACTTTTAAATAAGCCGCCTTGGCAGGGCAAGCATTACCTTTCTTCCTGATTTGAATACGAAATTAATCACTGGCCCACTGGCCACTCACTATGTGAATTAATTCAAAGCGCATCTTCATTTCATCACCACCAAAACCGTGGGATAGCCAACGGACTTTCCCAAAAGCGACCCCAGCGTTCACCCCACTTCATCCTCATTTTGTCAATTTTGCTTTCACAATTGGATTCAAAACAACTGCACTATCACCTCGCAGCGTTTTATAAAACTGCTCTTGCTAATCGTACTTTGGCGCCTGAAAAACAAGGGCCGGAAGTGTCCTAATGAAATGAAGAGGGAATCTCCGAAACGATTATCACAGCAGGGAAAGAGGAAAGCGAATCAATCATCCATCTGTCTAAAACTAGCGGAGGAGCTCCTGTGAAGCATAGACGCCCAAAATTGTCAAATCCACGCTCCACTTTCCCAAAATCAAGTTGGGAAAAGCCTGAAATTTGAGTAAGAAAAAGTAGGGAGCTTGGGGAAAGTAAAAGTATACGAAAAATTAACACATTAACAACTTGTCATCACATCACATCTTTACTTTTAATATCCCAACTTTTTTAGTTTCTAAACTTAAATCGAATCGAGGACGGGAAAGTTCTTGGACTTTCTTCTCAAAAGAAAGTGGAGGGAAAGGAAAGTAAGGAAATTATCGAAGAAAAAAGGTGTTTCAGTAGCAGCAACTAAGAAAACTCAAAACATGTCTCAACTTTTTCAATTCGTGGTTTTAAAATGTCGCCAACTTTTTCCCCCTCCGATATTTATGTCAATCATCCTAATCCATAATTTCAGTCTTAAAAATGTTCTGACAGTTGCGATAACTTTATATGTATTACACAAGAAATTAAACCAATTTTGTATTAGCTTTTCTACAGGAGTGAGAAAGTATCGGTGGTGAGAATATGCCGTAAGAAGGATCTGCATAAATTAGACACAGATTCAAATTTCTTGAGGCGTATAAACACATTACAGAAGACGCTTCTTGTTTTATTGTTGGTCCTGGAGAAGGAAAAAGAGCTTGGGATTACAGATTCCGTTGTTTGTAAGGAAGGAAGATGAAAAAATGGAATTTAATAATGCATGCATCTCTGAATTCCCATTTACTTCCGCCTTCCCTGAGAAAGCGTCCTATTTGCATATGCATAATAAATACTCCTTCTCAGGATCACATTGCAGCAAGGGACACACAACACGGAAGTAAAGGGTCCCCCCTTCCCTTCTTTTATTTTAAATGCTATCCGGCTCTACTACTCAAGTCCATGACCATGGAACCAGCTCTTTCATCTCCCTTCATTGTATTCAAAATCCATTCAATCTCCCTCATTCATCCATTCCCCATAAAAGAAAAGACTTATGAATTCACTTTTCTAAGAGAAGAGAAAAAATTAGAAAAAATCAAGAGATTTTTTTAACTTTTTACCCCTTTAGCATCATTCATCCCTCCAAAACGAGGAAGGCAAGGGATGATGAGCACAGGGGGAAGGACTAACGAACGAAAACAGAACAAAAAGGACAGAAAGAAGCGCAATAAGGACGAAATGTGGGGCTCTTCCTGAATGTATATTTTGTAAATTAAAACGAAAACCGGTGGGATGTGATAGAAGATGAGCAAGGAAAAGAGCATCAGACGAAATAAGGGAGGGACAAAAAAATTCAATTTCATGAACCACCTGGAGAAAACGAGTAGCTGGACAATTAATTACTATTAAAACCTTGTTTCCATCAGATCTTTATTTTCCACAATTCAGCAATAAACTCAAAGAAAATTTGCACCATTTTCCAAAATTTATTCAACAACCCCTAAAAAATTGGGAAGGAATACAACCAGGTTTTTTTTGTACAGTGGAAGCGATCAATTTCTTTTTGGTTTGCATAAATCTTACAACAATTTTGATGGAATAACCAGTCGAATCGAACCAGGGTTGTGTGCTAAAAAGCAGTGGTGCTAAAAACGCGATGCTATAAGTGCTAAAAATGCTAAGTTTGAAATTC
>JAQIWD010001472.1:0-12322 GCA_034694825.1 Anurida granaria | reverse complement strand
TGAGTGTCCATTGGAAGAGTCCATTATGTCCAAAAGTTTTTTATGTTACTGGATTTATTACCGATTCCACTCCAGCATCCTGGATATCCCCCCACCCCTCCCAGCGCCACTCTCCACCGCTGAAAGAAACAACAAAAGAGGAAGAAGATCACCAGAAGGTGGCACTCCGAACCCAAGCCCCTGTCTTCCCTCCGGAGAAAAATTCAAAAGTTGGTGAATTGGAAAGGTGACCGGAGGAACTGACCTCTGACACGACCTTCCTTCTCGGTCACCTGTGACCAACTGAAAGATGAATGTGCCTGCGGGTCAAATGAAGACTTCAAGGAGCTGGAACACCCAGAAGGGTTAATAATTTTTCCACCCCCGCTGGAGTCAAATGATATTCCGGTGGTGAAGATGTCAAAACTTATTCAGCTGCTAAAGTCAAAATTCAAACCGTATCATTTTTAAATTTTAATTGTCGAGGTTTCTGGAGCTCCCTGATTAATTAAACATTCTGACAATAATCATGAAATCAGCTTGTCACTTTCACTTCCTAGGTATTCGTAAACGTTAAGTGGAGCCAATGAGAGGCTGTGTTTCCATATTCGGTCATCATCAGCATCAACAGAGAACTTATTCCATACTCCACCACCACGCAAAGTTTGTACAGTACAGTTTGAATGCGCTCGGAAACTTGCCTCTGCTGTTTGCTGGGCTTTTCTCATCCCAGAAAAATGCTGGGCTTCATCCTGCTTCATTCAAGAGTTAGAACTGGAGGCGTCTGCACTTCTCCCTTCGTGTCTTCTTCCAAATTCATCATCTTCATCATCTTTGCCAACTTTTTTTAGTGGTGGTGATGGTGTGAGGTGACTCAAAGTGTCCCAATTCTCATAAAATTTCCACACATAACGGGCTCTGGAAGAATTTTTTCCCATTTTGACTGATTTTGCAATAATAAGGTTTTGGGGACTGAAAACGGTTCAGAAGGACTTGGACAATTGGGACGCCGAAACAAACAAAATGTTTTCTGACGGGAATTTAGTTGGTGATGGATCGTGGGAACTCCGCGTCCTTGTTACAGATTTACGAGAAGAGGAGCCAAGGACACTCCGTGTCAAGGGTGACACTCACATTGGAGGGGTCATGCTCCAACTTGTTGAGGATTTAGGTAAGCATCACACCATTGTTTACCCCAGTTAACTCCATTATTGTTCCATGGTCCACGGATTTCATTGTCTTTGGTGTATTTTCCGGACTCTCTACGGTTCAAATGCAAATTGATGTGATTCTGTGCGCTTGAAGTATTCTTGACAAGGCTAAAATGCGTCACAAAATCATCATCAGTTAGCATCTCCTCCATGTGCTTCATGTCATCTAGTATTAACCGCATTTCTTAACTGCATCTACCAAAGGAATCCACTCATTCAAAAATTTCCAAAGCGTCACTTAATTTTTGAACTAAAGAATTACACAAGGGTCAATGGAGTTATTATTATCAGTAGAACTTGATTAAAATTGCATTGGATGACATTCATAGCCCATTCCCCATTGTATTGTACCTAGAGGCTATTTGCTATTTCTGACCATACATTGAAGGAAAGTAATGGGGATGTATGTGGATGTGGTGATGAACCACGCTATCGGAAATTACGTACGCGAATTTCTGACACTTTTCCTTTCTCACTTCATTATTTTAAGAAACTCACTCATCGATTTGTCACTCATTTGCCAAAAAATGCCAACATATACGTGTTTTGATACTGTGTACTGCGATGTAAAATTAGGTTATGAGCTCCAGCGGTATATAGCCTGGCTTCAAGTTCCATGAGCGGAGATCAGAGGTTATTAGTTATTCTGGTGAGATTTTAATAACTTCGCAAACTCGTCTTTCTTTATCATTTTGACAATAATAAAACCCATCATCACGAAGATGAGATGCAGCGGTGGCGGTGATATGTTGGTCACGTTTTGGAAGCCAGGAGGTTGTATTTGAATATAAATGACATGCATGCATGGGGGTCCATGGGAATACAATACTGGAGGGGTACGAAGTGGTTAAATGCAACTACTGGAAGACATGACCTTCCTAAACTACAACAACCTTGGCTGCGATGGCTGCTGCATGACAAGGAGACCACGACAAAAAGTAAGACCATCTTAACAAAGACCCCAGACTGGTTCTTCCCAGAATCTCATCTTCTTAAGTATTATCCTCCATTGCATCCATGGGAAGATCCCAGTACACCCACAAAGATGACTTGGTTAGCGTATATCTAGTTGAGTTCATTTTATAGTTTCGGTGTAGGCAGGAACCTCTTGAGTAGCAATGACTAACCGCTTTTGCCTACACTTTCTTCATTCTTCTTTTCCTTCTTCCGATGAGGATGATGATGTGGGATTGCGTAATGGATGATTAATTTCTATAATGGATCCCACGACTTCCCTCCTTTTATAAAAGTACCACCACTAAAACTCCCCACGTTTACACAAATACTTGGCCCACGTAGGTGGCAAGTAAATCTTTTTAATTGCCGACTTAATGTTTCATTTCTAATTAAATTGGCTACATGTGTATATACGGTGTACCCCCCATTCGTGCCCTGGATGACCCAACTTGAACCCTTGAACCCGTGACCCTTGGTTTTGTTGTTGTTGTTTATATTTCTGTTCAAACTTTTAAGACAAACAGTAAACTCGGGGTCTCATGCGTCTATTCTTAGGATTTGTGAATGGATGGCGTGATGACGACCTGCTGTAAAGAATGCGCGCGCATGATATGACATGACATGACGTGACATTCTTCAATTGTTTGACAACAGAAACTTCCTTCCTGTGACCCTGCCTGAGTTGGTTGTTTACCGTACGCTTATCCCATTTTAGTACTCTTGGAATCAGGGACATTTGTCGAACTTTTATGGCCCACTTGACGCCATCCTCCTTTCTTTCCCCGTCTGAGCCTGAGCCAACAATGGGATTTCTGCGTACTACCATAGTAAGTTGATTCAAATCCTTTGTTTTGTAGAGGGAACATGATATCGGAGTCAATTAGCACCACCATGTGCAAAAGTTTCTGAAAGCGTAACCGTGTTGTGTGGGATGATTCGGAAGATTTGGCTGTGAGTACATTGGTTAGGCTTAAAAATTCGTTGAAGATGAAGACGATTTTAGTCCTTGTTTTACGACTCAAAACGGAGGGAGGCCTTCAAGGGATCTCTTAAGAATTTCTTCAAGGAAACCCTGGGATGTGATTACAATAAATCAGAACCAGTGTGGTATGCTCCGGCAGTATTTAGTAGTAAGGGAGTTAGTTCTCAAGGGTCTTCATTGATATTCTCTCGTTGTCCTTTTGTCCAGATAGCTTTTGGGTACCACACACTCGTTTATTCTGCCTGCCTGCCTGGTGGGTACCGGGTACCCTTCACAAGGATGGTTTCCGCTGCATCGGGAATTCTAAGTCCTTGCTATATCTAAAGCTTCATGCCACGGAGTTGTGTAGGATTCCTGTGTACCCAGATGCAATTTTACTCCAGTTTTCCTAAAAGTTGGCTTTAACTCAAGTAGAATCAAGACCCATTAAATTTGCCAGTCGCAAAATTCAATTTAATCCCAACACTTAAATTAAGACTCATCAAATCCCTGTTACTCGCCGCCTCATGCTGACTGAGTGACAGCACAACTTGATTGTGCCAATTGCTCCAGTTGTCGGCTAATGCACATGTTACATCGTTTCAATTGCATAGCTTGTGGCGGATTTTGATTGAATCAACTGCGGAATCTAAATCCGTATCCATTAAGAATAGAACCACCATAATACTGGATATATTGCCTATATACGAGAATATATAAGTCAGATATTGTATATAGCGGTAAAGTATATATAAAGAGTAATAAATTGTTGAAACCCATTAGAGTGCATATAATTGGATGGGGTGGCTTAAGCAGAATTAAATGATACTTTAGGTTATAAAATTACGAGTGTAAATTACAGAGTACCGATAACCGTGTAGGAAGTTCGTTGGAAGATTACTGCTACAATAAATCACAAAGTTAACATTGTTGTTGGCACGCATGCGCAGTGATTTAATGTAATTTAAGCAGTGACAAATTGCGACGTGTTGCTAATTTGCCATGCAAGTCTGTCGTTAGCAAACGTGGTTATGGAAATGAAGGTCATTTTGCATCACCACGATTCAGCAAAAGAGGTAGCGGTAGATTAGTATCCTGTGTAGCTAGGGTTTGCTTTTTGCCATCTTGATAAGCAACTTCTGCGAGTTTTGCATTGTCATTTTGCGGAGTCAATTGGCAAACAGAATTTACGCAAACCCTCGTCCAGTTCATGGCTCCTGTCTAAAGACCACTTAATCATCACTCCTGATCTCTCCCACGGTTAGTTAGAGCACGGATTCTTGCTTATGTCACCGCATTATTTCAATAAAAGTCATGGAATTACCAAAAAAAAAACACTTTACGATCGACTCGAGCAGTTTTCAAATAATTTTGGGGAAATGTTAAAAAGTTGGCAATGTTGTTCTTTTTTCGTACAAAATTTTTCTATTTCTTGGAACTTTTTATCAGACTAAATTTGAATAAAATATTGAACCGCACATTTTAAAAAATTTGCATCATTTGAAAATGCAGAAACCAAAATTCTTTAAAAAGATTTTATTTTTTCGCAATATTTATTTTCTCATATAAACTTTTTTAACAAAATGCATTTTAAACAAAAAAAAAAGAATTTATCAATTTTTATACGAAAACATCCGGTATTTGAGTTTTCTCGGAATGATTTTGCAAAATCCAACTCGTTTCCTAATGCCAGCGCAGAAATCTTTGGAAAAGCCTCTTTATGCGCAAAAAGGAAGCACTCCGAGGTCATTTGTAGTAAAACATTGAATCCTTCCAAGTCTTTTGCCATTTTTTACGAAACTCTGAGATGCTTTACCTCATCATCATCAATCACTCCTTGTCCTGGGCTTGGATTTTTGTAAAATTGTAAAGTTTGCACTTTGTAAATTGATCTCACTGGGCATGCTGCGGGGTAAACGAACGTTCACATTACTGCAAAAATAATTCTTTTAAATACCATAGCCAATTGCCAGGATTCAATTCTGCTTGGGTTTAAGTTATGCCAGAAACCTATTCTTGAATTATGCAACATCCTTTGCTAAACAAAATCCACCTGTCCATTGTTCCCAAATGTATTCATCGCTATTCAACTACGTTTGTTTGCAATGGTTTCTGAATGAGTTAAAAAGTCATTGTACTTTGGTATAAATCTTGTTAGCAGGAACTCAACCCTTGACAATATTTTAATTAAACTCATCCCCCCAATTTCAATTAATTAGTACTCATACCTAATTTCGTCCCTTGTTTCTAATCGGACGTGACGCTGCAGATCATGCTGAGGTTTGGGAAGTGAAAGCATGTTCCGCTTTAATTAATTTCCACCATGGGAGTAGTATTCTGAATCATCCTCCTTCATTGTCTCCTTTTCGAGCATTGGTGATAATAGTAGATCTACAGAAAAGGTCTGATTTTGATGACTTAATGACAGTGGTTCACTGAATTTGATTATTTATGGGCATCCCCATGCAGGCAATGGAAATGGGGGAAAATCCATTCCAAAAACCCAGTTGCAAGCTTTTGTCCCAAATGATGATGCTCTCCTCCTTCCATTTCATTGAACACGATGATGGCGATGATGGCGATGAAGCTGATGATGAGCGTGAAAACGAAGCATCGCGTTTAGTTTTCACGAAATTTGAAGAGGTTTCATATTAATTCCTCCTGCCAGCTTGAAGTTTTAATTGGAATCCAATAGAAATGACGGGAAGATTTGTTCCGGAGTAGTGACATTATACGCTTTTTTTCACGAGGGAACCTACTTCGGTGAAGAAGTGGTTAGTTGCCGGTGGGTTAAAATTTCAATTTTCCCTCAATTTGTAGACAAAGATATTAAAACGATTTGATCGGTCTCCCCCAACTCCTTTAATAATTCAATTTTCCCTCTCCTGAAAAAACTCCATTGCCTCATAGAACACCGCACGTCCTTCTGTGAAATGTCAAAGTGTCTACAGAATTTATCGCCATTTTGATGCGTTTTTAATTTCAATAGCTTTATGTTAAAATCCATTGACCTTTTGATATTAAAGTGACAGAAGGGTTGAATTGAAAGGTCATTGGTAAAAATCGGAAGGGGACACCTGGTAAAGTTCCCTCGTCAGACTGACAAGATTACTACCTGGTTCTGGAATAATCCATATCTGCCCATTTCCTCTGACTGGTTCTTATCTGGATTAAAGGGGGGATTTATGATAAATGTACTATGTGGGATGCATGGATTAAGTGGATGTCAAAATCCAATATTCCTCCCCCTCAGCACTATTGTTGGACCCATCCAAGGATGGGTCCAGAAATGCTCTGGATTTAAGTGGAATTAGATTTGAAATCCTATTAGATTCATTTTCAGAAAAGAATCCCCTCTGTTCCCATCCTACAAAGTCGTCGTAAATGACAATGAAATAGAAAATGAGTGATGATCATCATCTTGATTGCACTTTGCCCTGCACTACTTTGCCTCTGTCGCACAGTGGGGATCTGACAGACAACTTCATTCCATCTTCCATCCCACTGTCACTGTCGTCCCGACAACAAAAGCTTCGATTGTAACCCTGCCAAATGAATTGTCTAGTCACAATTGGGACATGGAACAAAACTTTATGCCGCTCCATTAGTACAACTTTCTGCAGTTACTAATTGCCCGCCTCTTTTCAAATGTTTCACACTGAGAATGTCCTTTGGGTGCGACCTCCTTCATCCCCCCAATTCCAATCAACATGAAAACATGATCGCCTGCTCATTTGGCTTTACACCATCCACGTGCGCCAAAATTTATTTAGGGCGACCTATGAGTAAACCACTGGAACGATCCCGTGGCATTTATGAGCCTCCCTTGTCTTTTGTTATATTATGAGAAGCTCATGAAAAGTAGGGCAATAAACTCCGCCGTCATTTTCTTCATAAATTTTATACCTTCCGCTCAGAGCCTTTTCTGGATTCCAGGAATAAAAACTTTGTCAATTTACTTAAATGAAAGTAAAAAGTCAAGGCGTTTGGATGAAATTGGAGTCTGGATGATAGGGAAAGTGGATGATGGAGCCATTGAACAAACACCCTCCACGCTGCCTATGTCGCTGACGCTGGCTTATTTTTAGACCGGTTGGAACCCTGTCTCCACGGTTTGTGTGCTTGGTGAATGCATTGAGTCGGAAAGATGTTTGCCATCATGATCATGTGTAGTGTAGTTGAAGCCCTGCTGCCGGTAATGGATCATGGTGTTAAATTGTAGTAAGAGCAAGCAGGGTAAACAGTAAACCTGATAGTGGCTATCTACCGTAAGGGTTTTATCTGTGTGATATTAAACAAGAGGATAAGGTCAGGTCAATAACAAGGCGAACCATAATTCTGAAAACACTCCAACCATATTCATACCTGGAAACTTAGATTCCGGAGTAAATGCACATGGCTGGAAAACTTCCTGGAAAAGCTGACGAGATAACCTCACTGGGTGTTATTTTCGAAATTAAACCGTCTTGTTTGTATGAATTAGTTTCAACGAAGCGTTACACCACGTGAGGTTCCCTCGTCAGCCCAAAACATTGAGCTGAACTTTCCCTTTTCGACATTTAGGGTCACAGAAGGATGTTTTGATAGATGGAGATGACCAAAACAGAAGACTCAGGGGTCTGTCAGTGACTGACATGACAAATGGAACTTGTGCATCGGGGGGCATCCATCAGCCCGGAAATGTTGAGAAGCGAGGGATCATTATCCATGGGATGTTGGAAACTTGAATCCAGTGGTGGAAAGAAGAAGCTTTCCCTAAGAAAAACAATTTTATTTATGATGAATTCATAGCACGTGCTCATGCGACGCTGCAGGCTGCACCCTTCTTTTATGTTTGCTCATCCGCGTAGTATCTGTAGGAGATCTTTGGCCGTCCCTTTTAAAGAAACTGGAGTATAACTGAAACTAAATATTTTCAGTAAAATTCTTTGAAGATGCAACAAGATTCCTAAAAAGATGAAATGAGGGGAGAGTATGAACGGAATCTGTCAGTTCCTTTGCATGTAGCTAACTTCTGCTCTAAAAATGCATCTAAACGGGCATCTTCCACATTCTAAAAAAAATTGCTTACAACGTTGAGTTGGAGATTTGAACCTAGGAATTTAATTTTGTCTTTTTTCGATAGGAAAAGTTATGTTTTTTTTCTCAAATTGTTTTTTTTTTTTTTACAAAATGCATATAAACTAGGCTCAAGTAAAATCGAGGTATCTCCCACAAATTCCCGCCATTGCTATGTGGTGTAGCTGGTGTTGTGGCTATAACCTAACCGAACCCTTGCTATACCTAAAATTGAGGCGGGAATTTGTGAGAGATACCCCGATTAAAATTGAGCATAAACTAGCTAGACTTTCTCCTCAACGCGCATGAGCAGATTTCCATAAGAAGACAGCTTAAAAGCCTTCTTTTCGTTTTCAGTGCCAAGTTGACATTTAGAAATCCTTTCTTCCTTCCCATCATATTCCGCTTCGTGTAATAGAAATTGAGAGTCCAAGCTCTATGGCTTCTAGAATGATAATGGAGAAAGGCAGCGAGCATAGAGTGCCTCTAATTCAATTTCATCACCACTTTTAGTAATGTTCGCAGAAAATTCGCTACTTTGTAGCGGGAAATTGGTTTTAGCAGTCTAAAAATTATAGCTACAGCTCTGCCCTACTGTTTACGCAACGGACCTATTGAAAGGTCATAACAGAGGATAATTAATTTAAGTCATAAAAGAGCTCCTGCCTGTCTCTGCCATTATTTTGCAATGGCGCTAACCATTAAATCCACCAACCAAACCCCGAACTTTCCTTTCCATCGCCTTTCCCTATTAACTTTGATAAACATTTTGGCATTTGTAGTATGAGGGCGTGGGTTTCCTTTGTTATTTCCCTGTCTTCCCTTTTGCGTGTCTGGTTCGAATCTCCAAGTGAAAAAGTAGGGCAAGATGAATCTTTTCGAAGGACATTTACAAATAGGGCAATCCCCCTAATGGATTCAAGGCTCATCCTCCTTCTGTTGTGTTTTTGTAAAAATGATTGTAGATGCGTGGGAGGATTTTTGTTGCGTGCCCAGTTGAATTTTCATAACCATCAATCACAAATCATGAAAATCAAAAGGAATCAATCAATTTCCGATGGAAGCTTCTAAGCGTAATTTTTTTTTTCAAACTGCCGGTACGAACGACATGGGCGGGAGGATTTGAATTGGAGCGTTTCAAATGGATCATTCCTGGCAGGTCGTAATGAATATTTCTAGAGGGACGACGAGGATGAATAGGAGGAAGATGCATGCAATGATGGTAGTGGTAAGCAGGGAGGCTGCTGCTATGAATATCCATCGCAGGATTATTTACTTGAAAGTACGTCTAGAGATTCTTGTGGCAAAGTGCCAAGGAAGAATGGAGCAAGACTTCGTGTTCCTTTGGTAGTTCCCTGGTAGTTCCAAGCACTTTCGTTTGATTCCGTTGAAATAACAAACAGAGCCTGGATTTGTCAGTCAACTTCCGGATTTATCCGCCATCATTCCTCCTCTCCTTCCAAAATCCCACCAAGATTCTTCTTTTCCTTTATCTACGGTTGCAATTTACTGCCTGCGTGGGATGAGAAAATGATGCAAAATTCTTTATGTGTCTCTTTACTCCTGCTGACGCCTCCATAAAATGCGGAAATGAAACTACAAGTCTGAGAACTAATTTTAATCAGCCAGCGACATCATCCCCACGTTTTATAACCATGGGACTTGGGATAACAATAACATTGGAGCTAAGCCTGAAAAATTGGGCCTTAAAGATTGCCCATTGTGTGGTGATCCCCCAGCTTGCTATTTGGATAACAAAAGACGAAATCAGTACGAGAGATGAGGAAATTCTGCATTTTCTAAACGGCCGTACATCATGCAGCATTAAGTTTACACTGCTGTGGTCAAAGATTCCATAAAAGGAAGTCTACCTCTGGCAAAACGCCAAGGAGGAATAAAGTTTTACTCACTGTAAATATCCATCTTTGCGTATTGCAATGTCTCCTGCTAAAATTTGGACGCAAAATGAAACTGTAAGGGAGTCATTAGGAAATTACAAAATGGAGCGAAGATTTGAAGCTAAAAACAATGGGGTCTGACACGCCGACGCCTTCCGCCATATTAGGTTTCTGATCATCATTACCTCCAATTTGTCTTTTTTTATAATTCTTTTTTTTTTTTTATATAAATAATTTCTATCATCAATTACTACACGTGTAGGATGCCGTTTTTAAACTTTTTATTGCAATTACAAGAACTTTTGGTCCATTTTGATCTTGCTGGGGAAATTACAAATGGATTTACGATAACAGATTTTGACAAGTCCTGGCCCAACAAATTGGGCCCTTTTGGTTACCATTTTCTTCCATAATTCATGAGATCGTTTGTTCGAAAGGTTCGTCCGGAGATCTAGAACTGTAGGGTCATTAATGTCGCCCTTCCGAGTTCATAAAATACTTTGTTACCCTGGCTCAAATTCGGGAAACTTATTCCATTTTTTACGGTCATTTAGGAGAAGACCTTGCCGGTTTTCCTTTGTAATTCCGACCCTGCACCCTTTTCCAGCCCAACCAACCGGACAGAAGCGTCAAGCTTAATGAGGCTTAAGTCCATTTCGGGAAATTCAGGATTCAATTCCGGGTTTTCATTTCAAAGTGTCAAAGCGAACCCTTTCTCGGTATAATTGACGGATTCAAAGACTCCCGCCTCTTTCTTCGCGTCGCTAAAGCTCATACGGGGGCATTATGAGACTGCTAGAATTGATTGTCATTTGCAACCGTAGGTGTGACATTAGGAGTGCAAGTGAAAGCGAGTGAGTTTATAAGGGTAAGTGTGTCTACCCCTTATGCTGCAGATAGATGCATATATTGGTTGTTTGTATCCAGGGATGTCACTGGAACAGAGTTGACATGACAAAGTGACATGTGCCAGGGACATGACACTTTAATTAGGTGTCCTATCAATTCATATAGCAACACAAGCGCAAGTGCATGTTCTAATTCGATCATCATCATCTATTTAAACTGAATAAGAAGGGCACCTGTGCCCTAAGCTCAATGTCTGTCAACTGCAATTCCCAAAACACAAATGGTCGCAAATGGCACATTGTCTGGGGTCTCCAAATACGGTAAAGGGCGGAACACTTTTGACATGCGACATGTGCGTAGTGGTGCTATTGGAAATGTGTGGAGGAATCCCATTAAAGTTCAAAATGGAGATTAATCGTGTTGGGACTTGAATCCTAACGTGGGTAAAGATCCATTTAAATTACCATCAGGGCAAGCCAGCAGCAGCAGCGTAGGAGCGTATCCAATGTGAGAAAAGGGACAAAGTCAGATTCCCTTGTCAAACATTCCTTTGTTGGCTGTGATGATCTGGAAAGGTTTATGAAGCGGATCAAAAGGGGATGAAGGAAGGGATCTTAGCTTACTAAAGATTCCCAAGTTCAGGTTAATGTTCTATGACCTTCCAAAAGTCAAGTTCTCCTCTGATCCCTAAGTATTCCAGATGGAGTCGAGTTAAATTGTTTAAATCGATCCATTGAACCACCCCATCGATAGACTGTGATTGAAACCTTCCACCACTTCCACTCTTTTTGTTTTGAATGGAACATTCCATTGGATTTTAACCCGTTGACTCATCAGCCAATCGTGTATCGTCACTTGAAGTTATGAAATGCCCCCGCTACTCTTTGACCTTTGATCTCATTTACCCTGCATTTTATTCCATTGTGTTTTGATACTTTCGAAAATGGAGTAAGTTTCCAAACGTTTACGATTTACAAACCTACTAAAGCGATAAGAGCGTCTCCTTTCAATCGCTTTTGTTTTGACACTTTCCAACCTCGCAAGTGTCAGCCTCACTTTATGTCCTGCGCCTGTCGAGGTTTCCTTCTAGGAACAAATGCCAATGGTACTGATTTCTTTTTTCGTTCTGGGTGACACAATGGCACGTGGAACAATGCAGAATCTTTGAGATCTTTTGCTGGAAAACTTCGTTTTCCTTTAGTTTCTTAAGACTTTTGGGAATCGAGAACGGGTCGGCTTCATTGATTTTCCTTCTTGGAAAACTGAACCTTTTACTTTTACTTACTTCTCATTCATTCCTAAAAGTTTTCAAAGAAGGACATTGATGTATATACCACGGATTCTTACAAATGGCTTACTTTGGAATTATGAATCCTAGTGACCTGGGACCCATTCCAAAGTTTGATTGG
>JAQIWD010001471.1:0-12324 GCA_034694825.1 Anurida granaria | reverse complement strand
AAGTACCGAACACCCAATTCGTAAAACATTCGTAGAATTCCCAAACTACTCTGAATACTGTGACCTCCTTCGACCCCGATCAAACTTGCGATTTTCTTGTTTTTCAAACTGTCCTTTATGTCTAGGGACACGTAAATTTAACAAAAAAGTTGGGAGTTTGCTAAAGTTTTTGCATGAAAAATGCCTACCTGCGACGCTTGTGGCAAATTGCAAGTGGTCAGGGTACTTGGCAATTAATCGTTTAGTAACGTCCAATTGTTCCAGCGTCTAAACACTAAACGTTAACGAGCGACCAAGTGCACACTTGTTAATGTTAACTTACTTGTTCTACAGCGTCTTTATACTGGGTGTAGCATTCGACATAAGAAGCCCAAAACTGCAAAAAAGGCATTTTTTAAAACCGGACAATCCTGGACATTCCTGGAAACTTTCCAGACTCACCTGAACCCCGACCCCGCCAGCCCTCAACCTAGGAATGTCCGTATGTTTCTCGTGTGTGTTCAACTTCATCCAATCCGCATCGTTTTTCAGGTCTGAATTGAAATCCACTTTGTCCAGGTCATTGTAGAGCGACTTCCGCAAGTTCCAGGGAAAGTCATTGTGCCTAAGGTAAAATTCGTAAGTTATTAGCCTCGAATTTAAAATTTATGGAAATTGGCACAAATTTTCCCCACTTACGTGTCAACGAGAGGATGTTTTGCTAAAATTTTATGAACTTTCTTCAGGGAAGCAGAGGAGGGTGGTGCGGGGGATGAGGGATGAAGCGAAAGTCCCACAAATAGAAACAGATGGAATAAATTCCGGGAAAGCATGGCAGTGCTCAACAAATTTCTGCTAAGCTACGAATCACTCAAGAAAAGCTTGCAAACTTTTTGCAACTTGGTCTTAACCTTCCTGTTAACCTTCGTCAATTTTGTTTAATTCGTCATTTGTTTAATTTGTGAATTGTTTACTCTTCTATTGTTCTAATTTTACGGGCTCAATAAAAATATCCTACCACAATGCAAAGGGGTTGCATTGTGACTTTTCAAGGTGATTTGTCATTTCTTAAACACTTGCAGTAATTAAGTTAGTAATTAAGTTAAGGGTTTAAGTAATCAAGTATGAGAAGAATTAGAGAAAATAGACGCCATTTTTGTAGATTTTAGACTATAATTCTCGAAAATCATCCGAAATCCCCTCACGCTTTGACCTTGCATCTGACACTTTGACGTCGCCAGGTAGCGTTGCTGTGCTGCAATTAAGATCCCCTCCATGGTCCTCGTACTCCTCCCGTGTCAATATTTCGTACTCGGGTTGAGTGTTCTGAAGCCCATCCCTCACCTATGGAAAAATTAAAAGTGAAAAAGAAATTGCAAAATTGCAAAATTGCAAATTTGCAAATTTTCGAACTTGCTGCGAATTTGCAAATTTCCAAAAACTTGACATTTCCAGATTTTTGGATTCAAACCTTTTCAACGTCTCGAAAAACGCGGAGAAGGTTCCTTCCGGATAGTTTTTCGAGGTCATCCGCAGTCCAGTTCCCATTTCGGATCAAGGCTTCAAACAAAGCAGGATACTTGGAAACATCTTCAAGTCCCTCGGGGGTATTGCTGACCCCATCATAATCGGCTCCAATCCCAATATGGTCAGGTCCAGTAATGCTTCGAATGTGCTCAATATGCGCCACGACGTGCTGGAGAGTTGCATTCGTATTGGGATAGTCACAGTTAACAAAGGCCGAGTAGAAGTTGACCATGATTATGGAATTTGTATCTTTCTGGAAACAAAAACAGATTTTAGGTCAAAATTACAAAATTTTCCAGAAAAGTTCCATTTTCAAAGTCGAGTGGATTGCCTCACAATCATTTTCAGGACGTCATCCTGGACATTTCGGTGATGGGGGCATATGGTATAAGCAGATGAGTGACTAAAGATGACTGGGGCTTTGGATTGGGTCAAGGCGGATTTCATGGTCGCTGCAGAGACATGTGACAAGTCTACCATCATGCCAAGTCGATTCATTTCATGCACAATTTTCTAAAAAAAAAAACAAATAAATTAAAACCAAAAAGGCCACAGGTCAAGCCATCTTTTTTTCACGTTGTCTTACAATCCCAAAATGAGAAAGTCCGCCATTTACTGGAATAATTACTGGATTTGGAGCGTCGACTGGAGAGGCGTCGGCCCTGTCAAAAATTGTTCAGTTCAAGTCAACATTTTGCTGAAAACGGAATGCACGGTTGTAATTTTACCAGGGTGTATTGCAACTGTGGGTGAGGGTCATGTAGCGTACCCCGAGGTCATACTGGACCCTCAATGTCCCCATACTGGACTGGATCGAGTGTCCTCCCTCAACGCCAATCAAACTCGCAATTTTCTTATTTTCTATTGCATCTTCAATATCTGCACAGATGTGATTCATCAAGTTTCAATATTGAGTGCTTTGTTTTGTTTAGAAAAAAAAAGTTTACCATCAGCGCTGGTGGCAAACTGCATGCTATCGTTGTATTTATAGGCAAGTCGCCTTACGACATCGATTTGTTCCAAAGTTTGTTCCACGGCATCTTTGTATTGACTGGTACAGCTCACATAGGCCACCCAAAACTAAAATTTCAAATAAAAATTAAAGCTTCAGAAAATGGTACAAGACGCGACAAGGATCATGCGTCCGGTGAGCAGCGTCCGGTGAGTGGGTGTCGATTTAATGGAGGATGAACCAATCAAAGTGAGATTAAACGCGATAATTAAGGGGTTCATCACATAAATTTTGACTCTACAAGGACAGGATTCGCCCTTTTATCAAATTCCAATCAAAAGTCAATGACCAGGGATACAACTTCCCACGATTGAAATCAGGAGCCGGGAATCCGGCAAGTCGTGTGAATCCTACCTGTGCCCCAACGCGTCCTTCCCGAAGTCTTGGTAAATCCGTATGTGAGCCATTGCTACTGGCCCACGGTTCCGTCTCGTTCAACAGTGAATCAAAGTTGAGCCCAGTAAGGTTGTTGAACAAGAACTCACGCGTCCTCCATGGAAAGTCATTGTGTCTGAAATTACAATCAAATGGATTAAAGACTTGCAAACATTCCCAAGATTTTGGATGCTGGACACTGTACATACCCATCGATAACTGGCATTCGCTTCAAGATTTCCTGCGCTGCTTTTTTAGGATCTGACATGTCAACCTTGGTATTCCGTGTGGCGTAGGAGTAGCCAATCCCACCAAAGATCATAGTACCAAGTACCAAGAATCCAATCCCCACGTATAAATTTGTTCTATTCATAATTAACTAATCACTGTTAAAAACCAGGGTTACAAATGTAAGGGCGTGGTTGACGCTACTGCGTTTACGCGACGACTGAATAGATTTCCTGTTAATCACTCAGAAATTTTCACAAGTATTAAACTCTTGATAATAAGAGATAGGAATCACACATTTGCTCGCTCAGCGTCAGCGTCAGCACTTTGTGATGCTCGTGAAAATTCCCCGAACTCATATGTTTTTCTAAAGTAAAACTAAACAGGCAAAAGTACATGGGCTGCTCCTGGTCTTGGACCACTGAAACTGTCCATTTGACACGCGGAATTAAGTTAGGAGGCCTAAGTACGTGGTTGCGTAACGTCTAAGAAAATTGCTTAAAACTAATAATCAACTCCTCCTGGTTAATGTTTAACGTGCCACTCTAAAGTCCACAAATAATGATATTCTTCCCTTTCATTGCTACTGCGAATGAATTCATTATTTCCATCAACATCACCATCATCATATTATCAGTCACACACAAGAGCATTTTATCCTCACAGTTTCACTTTTTAGGAAGCAAAAAATGAGGTCTCACTCTTTCCTACGATGACAGTTAAATGGCAAGTATTGGAAATTGCAAATTAAACCTCATCAAGGTGAGGAGATGCTGAAATCTACCTTATGGCATTTGCGTATTTCTCCTTTGAAACAAAGAAGTGGAATGGGGAGTTAGTCCACTTACCGTTACCACTTGATCAGATCACACGTCACTGACTTACTGTAAAGGGACTAAAGGTCATCTCAGGTTAACAATGTAAATCTTTATCAAAACTAGCAGGAAAGAAGAAGTTAAGTGGCAATTGGCTTTCACAGAGATAAGATTATGCGACTATTAGTGCAAAAGTAGATTGCAATTAATTACAATTAATTGCAAAGCGGGAGGGATGACTTCATCAGGTGTGCCTGTGGGTGTAAATTGGAGATAAAAGAAGTGATTTAGATTCAATTCCAAAAATGGACAATTCCATTGCAATAAATCAGGCCAACTCTGATAAAATTTGTGTGTGAATATTCGCCACCCGAATTCATAAAAAGAAAAATATTGCAATGTGGTGAAATTCCTGCAGTTCTTGTTACACTGTGCAGTGAAAATGTGTTCCAGCTTCCAGCCAAATGTCGCACAAGTACATGCGGAAATAATTTGGAACTTGGGAGCTACAGAGGAGTAGCGTGTCGCTTTTCTCTTTTCTTCCATATCCGTCTGGAAATCTTGTTTGGGATGAAGGCAGCAAATCAAATTATGTCACCCTAACCTTACAAAGGTTAAAAAGTGGTTGATTATGCGTGCTCCTGATGATCCTACAAATTAAATGCCCAAGTAATTTAAACTCAATTTAGTGGAGCCTTATAAGGACGCAACGTCAAGTCTTCCACAATCCACAGGTTACAAAACTTTCAAAATCATTCCAAAATCGGAGTTTTACGGTAGTGTTGTTCCTAAGTTTAACTGAATGAGTGTACCGGAAGGACCACCACTTTCCAGTTTATTTACATTTTTTTGGACAAATTCAGCTCGTTTGGTTCATAATGATGTTCCAGTAATTGATGTACCAGTCCCCCGTATTGAGAGCACGCCCGAACAAAGTCTGCCGTGAGTTCATCCGCGTTTAGCCTTATGACGTGCACCAAAATAATTATCAGAATTAGCTTCATAACACGGAGAGCAAGCAAAATCATAAAAATAAATCAGAATGGGTCATTTAGGCATTTAGACATTACTTGATGGTTGTTGTTCCCTCACGAAGCAGCAGGACAGGAGGAACTTTGGGTTGAGTGACCTTTCTGGGATGAATTAAGAGTCACCCACGCCTGAATTCAAATGGGACAGACACGATTAGGGGTCGAGTCTGCTGGAGAACCATCAACCCAGTATCAAATTCATTCCAGCTTTCTGTTAACTCTGAATGAAGATTCATCGTTCTCCTTTTCATAAAAGGCCTGGCATGAAAGGAAACTGAGATTTTTGGCTAATTTAATTTAGAATGTGCGTGATGGAGATGAATGGAGAGTTGATGGCGAAGGGAGCGTGTCAAGTTTGGACCAATCAGAAATCAGGGCACACGAGCACCTTTATTAGGCCAAGGTTGTTTAAAATTTTACCCCAAAGGGAACAGATACTTCATTTTTGAAAAACAAAATGTGCTCAACAGACGCCGGGGTTCGGTTCAAGGCTAAGATGACAATTTTTCAACTTCAAGCGTGTATGCTTAGGAACGCTTCATTTATTTGTAAGTCAACCATCCGGATCTGTCGGCGTCCTTGTTTTTGCAAGGATTAACTTGATGCTTTTTGCCAAAAGAAAGAGTAGTAGGAAAATATTTGCAAAGTATGTTGTAGTGCGATGTCGCTCAACATGAATTTTGGAAAATTGTCTTGATTTTGTTGCAAATTAGTCAGATTCGTGACCTCCACGTGCATTTTGGAAAATTGTCTTGATTTTGTTGCAAATTAGTCAGATTCGTGATGACGAACTAGTGGTGGATCTTGTTCCTGAAAAAGTAAGAAAAGTTGGAAAAAGTGTGGGTGTCTACAATTTGTGCTGAAGATGTTCCAAGACTTGTTGAGAAGATGCAGAGGGCTCATGGAACTTGCAATAAAGTTTCTTTTGATTTTTATAAAGCCAAGCTCCTCCGTCAGGAGAAGAAAGGAGGAAGTCTTTGCTAAACTTTCGAAAATAAGGAGTTAGTTGGGCGAAATATCTTTGCAAGGAGATTGGAGATTTCCTTCCTGGTCCAGAATCTTCACAAGAACGGAATCTACAAGTGTCTCCCATCTCCGTCCACATCCAAATCAACTCCCAATACGGAAACGTAGCATCTTCCTACAAAAACACTCCAAGTTTCAAGTGACAACTTCAAAAGTCACCCCGTGGGAACAAGGGGCGTGTTCCTTCAGTGTTGCATATTTATTCGGTAAATCAATTAAAATTGAAAGGATTTCTGCGTTTTCACAAAAGCAACCCGGTGCGTTTTCATTTTTGTGAATGGTGGAGGAAGTGAGTTCTTTTAAGCCACAAAAGTATGAAATCAGAAGAGAGTGAAGGTTAAAGAAAGTTGGATTCGGGAAGGAAGAACAGAAATTACGCTCCAAGCGCACTGGAATTTGCGAAGCGTCATCGTTAAGTGTCTCATTACCGGTGACCAGGATGGAGGGTATCAAGGAGGGTCGACCATGGAGGTAAGACTAACTCTTTGAATTTGAACGGAATTCCACAGTTTTCTCTGTAGAATCTTTGATTTTTATCCTTTCTTTGCTAAAAAGTCATAGAACTTACAGGTGAGCTAAATGTATCGACTAACAAATTTAGAGAAAAATATGCATGATTCCTAGAACGGCGTCCCAAAAGATCTACGTAACGCAGAACATTTTTGAAGGCCTAGTTCGAAATTTTGAAGAAAAAATGTTGTTAGTGGTACGTATTCTACCGTAAAGGCAACAATTCTGGAAGCTTATCCGAAATTGTTGATTCACAAATCAATGACCAATTATAGTAACAGATACAAGTTCAAACTGGCGATGGGATGCGGAGTTTAGTTGTCATTGTTGATGAGGGGTGTGACAGATTAAGCTCTTTCTAAATGATAAATGCCTGGAAATGGATTTGGAATGGAGTCAAAAGGAGAAGATCAGTAGGGTTAATCTTGAGGCCAAAAGTCTTTAACCCACTGGAATCCCATAAGAATTAATCCCAACAGATTCTTTTAGATCTTGTTTTTCCTCTGAAAGTTGACATTTACGAGGAGACAAGTTAATTTCCCACTTTGTCTTCCCCGGGTGACACCCTCATAAATAACTCCCTGCTTTTCTTGCATTTTTGCGCATTCTCGGAAGATGCATCTTGTTTTCCATTTCCACCTCCCCTGGACTTCATCTTCAACTTTTGTGAATGTGTGCTTGGGCGGTTCTGGTCCATTTCCAATGTGGGAAATGGGTGCCAAGTGCTTAGGAAGTTTTCAAGCTTCCGACACGCGAATCCCCGCCCAAATCGTTTATGACTAATTGCTATCAGCTCCAAATTTCGCTTAATTTAAGAATGAAAATAGATTAGGCGTGACTAGTAAATTTATGAGACTTTTCTTGGATTTTGCAGACAAAGATTTCGTGGTAGAATTCCCGGTCTATTAATTCCTCTTTTTGCGTTTAGTTACTTCCTCACCTCAGTTTCCACACGTATGACACACTCATCAATTAAAATAATTAAATTAATTCATATTCATTAAACACGCACGCATTACATTACACTTTTGACTTTACACTTTCACACCTTTAGAGGGACCAACGCATCCGGGCGGAGGAGGCTACGACGGGTATGAAGATCCGGAAGTGGATGACTTTGACAACGTCAGAATCGTTTTTGGAGAAGAAAATAGTAAGGAGCAAATTGAAATTTTGTGCAAAATTGGCAATCTAAAAATTGCACGATTACTGCAACCGATGACGTGTGCGTATTTCTAGATTTCAATGGATTCCAGCCCGGAACAGGAACTGGTCCTTGTTCTGATTACAAACCGGGTGAAGATGACCTCCAGGCATTTGATTTCATTAGAAAATTCAGGTGACTCGACCTCTCGACGCTCAAAAGTTTTCAAACATTTTTACTTTGAAAAACCGAAGCGAAGGAACAGTTTTTTTCCTCGTTTGATGGCTTGATAACTTTGATGCTTGACCTACAGGTTGGATATCTTAGAAGGGGAAGTGGCTGCGATAACACGCGTTCGCGGCTCAGATCGTCTCCAGACCGCTTACAAACTGGACAAGCAAATTGATCTGACGACAAGCACGAGGTGAACTGGAAAAAGCGCTTCGTTGATTTCCAGTACGCTTGATTGTAAAAACGCTTAAACTTTGATTTGGGTTTTCTTTTGAAAGGGAAATATTTCCACAAGGACTTCCAGAGCAGTTTAGTTTCCTCACAACCTGGAGGACCCGAAAACCACCCAAGACCCCCTGGAACTTGATTTCAATCGCTGATTATCAAAATCGGACTCAATTTGCCATAACGCTCAACCCCCGCCCCGAAACTGTGGAATTTTCCATTTTGGACTACCAACGGAAACTTCAGACGCTCGTGTTTAGAAATGCGGAAGTAAGAACAGGAATTGCACCAACACAAATTCCAAATTGCAACAAACTGGGCTGATTTTTTTTGCGATTTCTGCAGGTATTCGATAGAAATTGGCATAAGCTCCATTTTGGCGTGTTCCGAGATCGCGTCATCCTTTATGCAGACTGCGAAGAAATTGGAAGTGAAGGCTTAGACGTCCGAAGTCCCGTTTCCGTCGATGGGAAAATCTCAATGGCTAAACTGAGCGGAGGCACTGGAGAAACTGTTCCGGTAAGCAAGCCTAGCCCCCTTCCGAAATTGTGCTCAAACTTTAAAAATTTCGAATTCTTTAGATTGACCTACAATGGATGGTCCTCAATTGTGATCCGACGAGACCCGAACGAGAGACTTGTGGCGAACTTCCGGTAAGGGATCACAAATCTCCAAAATTTGATCAATCGCTTGGCCTAACGCTGGACCTCTTTTCCAGCCCAAAATGGTCGTGGAACCTACAACACCACCACCAACCCTACCACCACCTATCCAGGTTCCAGGACCCCAAGGACAAAAGGGGGAACATGGAGAACGGGGATTTCCGGTAATTAATAATTGAATTTGATCAATTAAATTAAGCCAGCAATTCTTGTGAAAATGTTGATTCCAGGGCATCCAAGGGCCTCCAGGTGGGCGTACAAGTGTAGAAATTCGACGTTGTCCAGGGGCACTTTAAACTCAGCGTCGTCTCCTTTTAGGTTTTCCAGGAACTCCTGGACAAGTCATTGAAGGAGGAAGGCCTGTAGTAGGGCCCCCAGGCCCGCCAGGTAAGGAAAAGTCACTGAATGGAAGAATTCCTTAAAGATTTTCCTCTGCACAGGACCTAGGGGATCTCCTGGATTTCGCGGTGAGACGGGTGACCGAGGAGACAAAGGCAAGGGCATAAATTAAATTAAAAACTAATGGGTAGCCATTCCTAAAAATTGCGTCGTTGCTAGGTGAGACGGGGCCAAAGGGTGAAACTGGTGCAAGGGGCGAAGTTGGCAGGGGTGAACCGGTATGACAAAGAATTTGAAATGGAAGGCAATCAGCGTTAGTTCTGGTCGTAACTAAAGATTGACCTTTGGAACTTGATTTTAGGGAATGCCTGGACTCAATGGAATCCCGGGACTCAAAGGGGACGCTGGAGAAGTCGGGTAAATTAGCGATGATTGTGCAAATGCAACGTTTGTAGCGCTGGTGCCCACGATCACATTTTGATTTAAATCGACAGAGAAAGAGGGCCGCCAGGGCCCCCTGGATCCGGTGAAAATGGTGGAGGTATTCCAGGGGACCGAGGTAAGGCATTGGGTCAAGGGTTGAGTTATGCTAGATTTCTAACATTTGGGAATATAAACAGGCCCTTCAGGACTCCCTGGCCCACCTGGATACGTAAGTTTTACACTGATTGGTTTCTGCCGGAATAATTAATTGCTTTCCCTTCGTTTTTTCTGGAGAAAGCCTGGAGAAAGGGGAGCGGGTGGTGAGAGAGGTCCGTCAGGGCAAGCTGGAGTTCCGGGTAGGGTTCACTTGACCTTTGACATACATGCACTGTTCAAAATTATTATAATATAACCCTCCATAATTATTATCCTCCATAATAATATATAACCCTCTTCTCATAATTCAATGGAGTGTAAGGTGTCAACATGCTCAAATCTAAAAGGCATGACATTCATAAATACAAATTTTGAGTTCTCTTAAAGCATATTTGGTAGGGGGCGCTTCCTGAAGGGTCCTATTTCGGACCTGCAAAATCGGGCGGTTGCTAAGCAATGGGGAAATTGTGAGAATAGACGTGCTAAACTCTGTCTATAATATCAATTGGGTGTGGTGAGACCCTTTAAGGTCCATTTTAGTGAATATTTCCTTCACTCGAATGCAAATTTTGAGAAATATGCAAAATATTTTTGAACGCCCAAGTGACCTGTTCGGTTCGAAAGTTACGCTGCATTGAATTATGAGAAGCGGTTCGGATTAATAATTTCGAACACCAGTGTACGAGGTGGAAATGACGATATGAAGTGAAAGCTTGGGTTTATTTCCAGGGATTCCTGGATCTGCGGGACCACCAGGTGAAAATAACTTTTACCAACTTTCTCCAATATGGATTGAGCATTTTTTGTGTCCATTATTAATATAGGCCCACCAGGCGTGAACGGTCAAAGAGGGACACCTGGAATAAATGGAAATCCTGGCCCGCCAGTAAACTTATTCCCAAAATTAAGCGTGAAACTTATTAAATCATGAGTGAAAAATTCTATTTCCAGGGTAGGACCTATTCGGAAAATGAGCTACGGGAAATCTGCGCGTCCGTCTTGAGAGGTAAAAATCTCGATACCGAACATTAGCTAGAAATCTCAATGAATTTTGCAATTTCTGATATGGCGGGTTCAAATGGCATCAGACAGAGTTCCAAAGATTCTGAAACATGGTCGAAATTAATCCATTATTAATTTTTAAGACCAATTAGCCGAGTTGACTGCCAAATTGACTGGCCCAATGGGGTCCCCAGGTAGTCCTGGAAAAACAGGCCAGAGAGGGGAACAAGGTCACCCTGGGGAAAGAGGTTTGATTCCACAGTCTCATCGCTGCACTGGGTCACATGCGCTTTGTCCAGGGTTGCCCAAATTTGTTTCATGTTTGTCGCTGTCATTGTCAGGAATTTGCATTGTAATTTGTTGCCTGCGCACGGTGACATGCTGCGTACTGCGAATGCTAAATGTTGAAATGGCTTCTTCTGCTTAATTTCTTGGTAGACCGCCTGGAAGAATTGACAAGGAACCTCGTCGGCCCCGCGGGGTAGGTCGTAGTGCCCAATTGACCAAGTGACATGAAAAATTGGTTTCTAAAGCCTTGGAATTTTTAGGAGATCAATTACAGGAAGGCCTGGACCAAGGGGCGCTATGGGTGAACAGGGAATCCCAGGTCTGCTTTTTGTTATTTAGTTGCTTATTGCTTTGTTGGGGAAAGCTTGTTGGTGGATTTGTCATGCTTAAAGCCAATCATATCACATTGCCCTCTCACCGTTAACTGACGTGCACTGACTAAAAACGTCTTGGCATATTGCGCAAACTATTTTTAGGAGATCCTGGAAGACAAGGCCAAGAAGGGTCACGAGGATTTAGCGGTTTGCCAGGTTAAATTTCAAGAAAAAATTGTTTCAATAGAACAACAGACCTTCTATTTCCGAATTTCTAGGCGTCCCGGGACCAAGGGGCCCTGAAGGTGCAAAGGTGAGTGAAAGTGAATCAAAAGGCGAAGTTTTTAATTAATAAACGAAATTAATTCGCGAGGGGATAGGGAGAGCGCGGTGACTTAGGGCCAGCTGGACCAGAAGGGGTGGGTGTCGATGGACCTAGCGGGCCACCTGGGTTGCAAGGTCAGTAAATTATCCACCAGGGAGATTCTGAGGTGCTAATTAGTTATTTTTTCGCAGGGATCCAAGGCCCTCCTGGCATTGGTTTAATGGGGCGACCAGGGTAGGTTGAAGTGGCCAAGTTGAGGGAGTGACATGAAAAATGTATTTCTTAAAACAATTTCAGGGAACGTGGCTCACCCGGACCAAGAGGATCGCCAGGGAAAAACGGAGGGCCTGGTGCTCAAGGTAGGGTTATTAATTCAGCTGGGGATTCTGCTCCAAATATGGACGTGGTGGCCATATTGTAAAATTTTTAGATTTTTAGTTAAATCTAACCTTACTTAAATTAACTTTAAGTATGGAACATCACTCCAATGTCCCAATCTGGCCTAGGCCGGCCCTTTTTCGGTCCAATTTTGGACGAAATAACCTTTACTTCAGACTCATTTTTGAGTGGTCAGAAGAAGTGTTTGGCGTTTATGATTTGTGATATGATTTACACCACGGATTCTTACATATGGCTTGGAATTATGAATCCTAGTGACCTGGGACCCATTCCAAAGTTTGATTGGCACTATTTGAACGTGTTTGAACGTATG
>JAQIWD010001470.1:0-12324 GCA_034694825.1 Anurida granaria | reverse complement strand
AGTCTGGTGGGATGCTCCCACTTGAGCTAGTCACCATCGTGGGTGGGACTTCGAGACGTCCCACACGAGGGGTGACAACTAGCAAGACATCATTATCATAATTCGCATTCTTTAGACGGGTTACCGAATTTGTAATCAAGCTCTCTCGACCTACAATGCGTGGTAACTCTGTTTCAGCCGTGGACATGGTAGGTGGTTTTTTTTTAATAAATTAAAAACAACAGTTTCCAATTATGACATATCGTGGTTCAGATCTATCGAGCAATCATCGGAAAAGGACTCTTCCCAGCCGGTGTAAGTGAACCCAAGGACTGGCAATTCTAAATCAGTCTAATGTTTGATTTCAACTGTCCGGTATTTTTCAGTGGGGTGACGTTGGGAGGCTTCGAACTTTGATGCAGTTCCATGAAATTATGTGCAAAAGGGACAAAGTCCAATCCCTCATCGATCCGCAACCGAAAGTCCTCATTGAGAAGGTTGAGGTAGGCAACTTAATTGTGTGTTGAGTTTAATATTGAGCACTAACGATAAAGAGTAACTACAATTTATTGTTCTCTTTATTATTCCAGCGTTCAAACAACTTTTCAGTTCACCATGGCCAACTATTCAGCCCCTTTGCAAAGCACTGTCCTGGACTGTTACCAGAATGCGCAGAGGTCTGTCGCTTCCAATTTGTCGTCCCTAAAGAATTCAGACTAGATTCGAAACCTGTAGCAATACATATGGCGGGCACGGGAGACCAGGTACTGATCAATTTGACGCGAATATTATTCTAAACACAAATTACCTTAAGCCTGTCATAAATTTCAGCAATTCTGGAGGCGGAGGGTGTTCCTAGCCGAAACTTTAGCAACTACTGACGGGATAGCCTCACTGATTATGGAAAATCCATTTTATGGATCCCGACGCCCTAAAGATCAAACGTTAGAGTTTTATTTTGAAGAAGTTGGGAAACATTTCTAAACATTTTGTTTGATAACATGTTGAACTATAGCCGTTCCAACGTCCGATTTGTTTCCGATATCTTTTCAATGGGCGGAGGATTGATGTTGGAAAGTCTTGCTATTCTTCGTTGGCTTGAGCTGGAAGGTTTTGGACCATTTTGCATGACGGGAATTTCTATGGGAGGTCATGTAAGTAAAACTAACGAGCGATTTACTTAAATCCAAGACTACTTACATCATTCATAGCATTTTACTTTCAGATGGCATCACTCGGAGCGACCAATTATCCGAAACCAATTGCCATTGCCCCTTGCCTATCCTGGACAACTGCCAGTACCGTCTTCACGCGAGTAAGGAAAAGCTCTGGAGAGGCATTTACGATGAATATTAATTGAATCTAACTACTCTAGGGAGTCATGTCGAATGCGATCAATTGGGCTACATGTGATCATGCGTACATCAATGAACCTGCCTTCCGCCAGGAGTTCTACGACAATCTCATTTACTATGATTTGGTAACCTATTACCTATGAAAGTTACAAATATTGCTGACAATTTGCTAATAATGAATATTTGCAGGAGACGAAAGACAGAGAGGCGCGAGCAAAGACGGATGACTCGTCTGATGTGAGAAAGAAGTCTGGGTCAAAGGTATCGTCCGGCTCACGGTCCCTGGAGAAGTGGCTCCGGGTCATCCTCGAGTTACCGAAGACTTTGTCTGGTCCACTAAAGTGGGGCCTCCCTCCTGTTTCCTTCTTTAATCCCAGTGACCGCGGTAAACCCTCTCCTTTCCTTTCCTTTTCCATTTCATCTTCTCTTCTTCCAAAGTTAAAACGTCCAACCGACAAGAGTGAACGTTCAACTTATGAAGGAAGCTTCCATTTTGAAGGGAGTAATGAACACCAGAGGAAGGCCGAAGTCGAGCGACCCACTCCACCCAAGCTCAATTTCTACAAAAGGGGCGACTCGGCTGCCCGGAGGGAGTCACTTGAATTCATGAAGCGGCTGATGGACCACTTTACCCACCTCTCCAATTTTGAGAAGCCTGTTGACCCCGAGCTGGCGACAGTTATTTCTGCTAGGTTATTCACCTTTACCATTTAGTTACACTAACCTGTTACTCTTTTCCTACCCTTTCTTACCGACTCGAGTTTCAAAAAATATAAGCCCTATTTATGATGAGAGGAATTTAGAAAGTAAAGTGCTAACCATTTGTTGTTTGATATCATAGGTATGACGGGTACGTGCTAAAGGACGGGGTAAAGTCGATCCAGGATATTTGGCCAGGTTGCACGGTACGGTATCTCGACTCGGGTCATGTCATTGCATACTTAATGCACCAGAAAGAGTTCCGGTACTTTCATTTTTTTTAATCTTGGAATAATTAGCATCCATTTCGCCTGTTATTTTAAAATTTCAATTGATTTTTGAAACAGAACGGCCATTCGAGATTCCCTCCTGAAGCACAGAGAGAAATACCACAGAGATGGTACACCGAGGCAGCGCCTGGAGGCAGGTCCACCACCCAGCGGTGGTAATTGAGCGTTTCATCCACAATTCACAAAGTACCTTGAAATACTAAACCAAACGCAACGACAATTGCGTTAGGACAAAAAGTCATCTGAGATTATAACAAATTTAATGTGTCTTCGACAAAATTTATCGAAACCGGTTTGTACTCTAATGAGTTTTAAATATAAAATGCAACAAGTGTTGTAGCCTGAAATTAAGATAATTGGAGCAAACAATTATTACATTCACTTCACATCCTTATCAATGTTCAGTGGTTTTTTGGTGAGGAAGAGAAGGAACCCGGACTTTTGATAATTTCCGTCGTAGTAGGTGTAGTTGGTGTATCAGGCCAAGTAGAAACTGCAGCATTTCAATTACCAATTTTGATTGCCAGTGTTTATGCATAGGACGTATAAAGGGGGATGATGGGTGAATGGAAGCCTCAAGCTATTTCAGTAGATTCCCTGTATGGAATCTGTAGACTTCAATACTGCTGGAATGTGGATGGTGCTGGATGGTGGTGGTTCTGGATGCTGTTTATGGTTCATTTTCATTGGAAGAATTTCCATCAAGTGACATTCACCTCGTCCTTGAACCAAACAACCATAACCTCCATTCACCTTCCCCTAAATCATCCTCAATAATTTTCATCTGTTTCTGTAAAATGACAAACCACCGTACAGTTTTTAATACCCAGTATATACCGCAGATTTTCTTTATTCTACGAATACTGCCCTCCATTTTAGTCCCATAATCCTAATTTCTAAAAACTACCTCTGGATTCTAGAAATAGGTTCAAAATGGTTCTAGGAAACATGTCCATTCCTTTCACCTTTCTCTTTCTGGTGTCTCAATTCCAAATTCTAATTGAAGCCTCCAACCCCTGACTTTTCCAATTCTTGGAAAGTTTACGGTAATTCCACAACACAACACGTGGAGGATATCACTTTAGCGAAATGCTTTATAACTTTGCAAGTTAATACATTGCTAGCATACACCCTGACCATGCCTGATGCATCCTGTCAATTCTTACCTGTCTTTGACAACAGCACCTGTGACCTGAGCCCAACTATCATAACTACGTGCCAAGAATGACGTCCACCGCCACCGCCGAATAATGAGAATCGAAATGAATGAATGTTTTTGTTAAAGTTTTCAATTGTTTGTCAATTGTGAGAGGAGGACATCCTCCGTCATACTCCTTGTTTGATTAATCCCAACATAATTTACAGGGGAAAGGGGGGATGATACTTAATGGAGGTGCTTATGTGGCAGTTTCTCAATATTTGTGGGATAAATTGGCAGGAATGAAGCTCTCTTTTGTGGCTTTTGTGGCTTTTTTAAATGTCAAAATAAGTCAACCAATTTGGACAAATTTGGACTCCTTTCAGCGTTCTCGGCAGCGTCAGCGGCGTCTTCCCTGGAAATTCATGGAGGTAAAGATGAATAGTTTGCCATTTGCCAATAGGAATGTTTCGTGGAATGAGTTTTGCGGTTCCTTGGCTTGCCTTAATTAGTCTAACCTAACTTAATTAATCAGCGTCATGGACATGGACATGGACATAGGGATACCCCCATCCCCCAGGGTAATGGCAAGGGAGGCGTGCCCGCGCCTTGCCTCCTCGTTCGTCGTTCTCGTTCCTCACTTCATCTCCTCTCTCCATCCATCCAGCTTGCTTCCTCCTATCGAGTCAGTCAGCAGAGTGGAGTCATCCTGGATAGTCAGTCGGTAGGTTGTTAGCCAGTCTTCTGAACCCTCACCACTACCACCATCGTCCAGCATTCAGCACATCCCCAGCAACATCAACAGGACAGTCCAGCCAGTACGACCATCCGACTAGAAGAGTCCAAGGAAACACTCCCACACGTACTACCCGTACCCCGGCTCACCCTTATCCTCCGCCACACAATTAAGTAAACAAGGTAAGTATGCCAACCCAACAGATGACATTCTCTCGTACAATCACCTCTCTCCATGAAATGATAATAATAGCAATATAATTCCTTTCTCATTTCTAATCAGGTATTTATTCAGACACCAATACCCAACAGGCAGTTGGTTCCATCCAGGAAGAAGAAAAGGAACGTCCAACTGGAGTAGTGGAGATTTATAGTTGATTCTCATTCCGGTACCCACGATCACCTTCGGCGCTCAAAATGTCACATAATGGATATGACGGGATTTCCGTCACTGAACCCACCACTCCGATCACCACTAAGGGTACGCGTTCTATCAAGCTTACGTTTTTTTTTGTGAGTGAATGAATGAATGACCTCCGTAATACTCTTTTGTGTCAGTGTCACCATCAGCAGGAAAGCGCGCTGCTGCTGACAGGGTGTTGTTTAGTGTGCATGTGCGGGTGACCTATTGATGGAAATGGTGCATAACGACTCCTTTTGTAACCCACCTGTTGGTATTATTCGTATCTCTGTCTCGACTTGAATTCCTCAGTGAAACTTGGAAATTCCGGTCCCGTTTTTATCAATTCCAGTAGTGGCTAATAACATTTGAATACATTCTATGGAAATTCTGTGACATTACTTCATTTTTCTAATGAATGAAATGCTTGCTTTCAGAAGTATGGGGATTCCGCCAGACCTCCATAGCACAGCCTTCTGAGCCCGCAGAATCAAGCATATTCACCCAAGACTGGCCGTCCCTAGAGGAGACAATAGGGAAAGTCAGTAAACTCACATTGGTTGACTGCAAAGATGGACACGGCGTCATTGGCCGGAAAGGAAGCTCATCCCTTGGCTCCACTGATTCTGGGAATGAGGAGCCACCGGAACTATGGAAGGATTCGAAATCTGAGGATGTTGAGAATTGGGCTGATTCTACTCCTGCATATGTTCCCGATGGGGATGGGATCCCGAGCAGTGGCTCAAGTACAAGTGGCTGTGAACTCTCACCGAAATCCGATGGTGGGTCGACGGGAAGTGCTGGCAGCAGTTCGTCCGTCTCGATTGAAGGCTCAGACCCTCCACAGGTGAACTTAAGCCAACGACGCAAATCCTCGAAAGGTAAGACTACGCGATTTACAATGCAATCCACCCGCTCCCCTACCACCACTGTCTGTCTCTCCATTTACGTAATGTCGCACGTCATCCAGCATAAAATGTGGGTTCTAGAACTTAAGTTTATTCCGTTTCTACAATTCAGGATCAAAACCCAAATGGATTCCACTCCCACTCCCGGATCTCCCACCGTTGAAACAAAGAAAGGGGAAACGACCACCTTACCGGAAGTCATTGGACACAAAACCCAACAATGGTAAATACCCTGGAGAAAAAAAATGGAAACTTTCTTCTACTGTATATATAATTTTAACAATTTCCTTTACTCTGTCCAAATACAGATTCAGTTCAAGGGGAAGAGGGGAATAACAATACTGGACCGTCTCCTACCACGGTCCCTGCGCCCAAGCGCTCGCCGCGGTCTGCAGAAAAGGCTGCTACTGGTGGCAAACCAATCCGCAACCTACGGCGCATGACAGTCCTTCAGCCCTCAACGTCAATCGGTCCTGATTTTCAGGATTTTGGGATGTTACCACCCATTTCTCCAGCAGACTTCTTCATGCCTTACTTTGGACCCGACCTTTGTCAACCACCACCCATCGCTGATAAAACGCTCATTGGAATGCTCAGAAATCAAATGTAAATCTAAAAAAAAAAATCCAAAAAGTTGTAAGAAGTTTAAATACTCAATTCATTCCCCCTTTTTAATGTGAATTGTTTTTCCTTTTGACTATTTCTAGTGAGTACTACTTCAGTGACGAGAATTTGTCACGAGATTTCTTCCTCCGCCGGAAGATGGACTCGGAAGGGTACTTGCCGGTTCATTTCATTGCCTCCTTTTACAGAGTTCAAAGGTTGACCCCAGACTTCCACAGAGTTCTTGAAGCTATTGAGTCCTCCACAAAATTGGAAATGAAGGATGGATGTATTCGGACGGTGGTTGACCCCCTCCGTTGGCCCATCATCGACAATATTCCTCTCTCTCCCGTGGGGATGGTTCCGTTGACCCAGAGTTTCTCTCTGGCAATGTCATGTGGTCTTTAAAATCCAAATCCACTGCCAGTACTAATCTGCTCCCGAATTTTATATTACCAGTACGACTCGAATCACGACGACGACGCACGCACCACGCCTGTAATTTTTGATATAGAACTTAACGGCGCCGACGGGAAACGGAGGGGAATTAATGAAGCGAGAGTTTATTCCGAAATTATTTATATGTAAGCTGCATGCCATCAATCACGCACTCTCAAGGCTACTGCAATGCAATATCACCTCCCTCTCCTCATATAATTTCTTGACGAACTATTCATAATCATTAATTTATTTATTTATGTTGTCAGATTGATAATGTAATCTAGTTACTATGTTACTCGGCACTAATAATGTTGTTTGCTCGGTAGGACAGAAAGGGCATAAGGTGCACTCATGTTTCCTTCAAATTATTTTTTAGACAATAATTATTTTTTTATGTGACACAATTACCGCAGCACAAGATTGTCTTGTCATGTAACCTCATTTGGGGGTGAGTCTAGTTTAAAGGGATAGCGTGGGGGTCTGATACTCTTTTGTCTCCTTCTCCTATGGAGTTGTGGTTGAGGATCATTCTGTCTAACTGTAATTATGCCCAATTGAACTGTCTGTCAATCAGTTTCTGGACTTGTATGCTATAATATCCCAGTAGCGCTGAAAGCGCCAGGCAGGGATACAACGGGACTCACGCTGCCTCTATTTCGAATCAGCTACATGTTCCCAGTACGCGCACAATGTTTGACGGAAGGAAATGTTGACAACTTCATAAGTTGTCCTAATTACAATCCAGGGTTACTATAATTGTGATGGAAGAGAATGCAATGGGAATGGGAGTTCCCATAATTATTCAAGTTGGAATTTGTGATGTGTTTGTGGGAACTCTGTGTGCCTTATTACCTTATACATTACTACGAATGTTGGTGGCCAAATGTTTATTTTAATATACAAAGTATCCTAATATCATTTAATAGTAATAGGAGTGTATTTGTTCTTCCCTGTCTGGCTACAAATCCAGGCAGAATATAACAATTGGCCGTTACATGTTATTGTGCCTTGTTTGTTGTAATAGCATCAGTGGCTGTGAGTGACAATCTCACGCAATGTGATCCCTTACCTTACAACAATGGAATAATTGTTTTGTCCCTCTATTATTATTAGTTAATGTATGGGGATGAAATGATTTCTCTGGGGTAGTTTCGGTTCGGAGAGTAATACGTCAATTAGACTAAAATTTACTTTAAGCAAGGAAGAAGATGGCTGATGATAATCGTGATCGTATATTGCACCGAGACTAGCTTATTATACTGTAGCTCTATTCAGTAGTCTTCTCATAACCTTTGAACTTGGCCAATTTACTATTATTCTTAATAGTTACTGTTGTAATTCAAGGGCCCAGACATGCTCAGGCCACCCAGTCCTACCTTTACTCGTCTTACGCTCACTGCTTGACCCCCCATAGGACGCTCCAGAGCTCTTTTTATGTGGACCGCTGGAGTGGGATTGGGTGTTGCTGAGTTCAGCCAACTGAAAGAAAATCAAATAAAAAATTTTGATGAATTTTTTTTACAAATTGAATTGAATTCATTTTCGAGTAGGTAAACCAAGATTAATAGACACTAACAGTAAGTTATTGTTTACTAATCTTGAGGTAAACGTTGGAAAAATCTGGAAACCCAAAATGATTTCAAATCAATTGGTTATAAGTACCAGAAAAAATTATTTTAGATCCCAGGGGAATTGGTAAAGCGGATACAAAATTGCAATCTTATGATTTCCACGCACACCCGTAGGTCGTAGATCATGTAATTCCTGTAAACAGAGTGTCAGAGGGGTCTTGGGCTTTAGAATAAACAAAGGAAGCGGCAGCGTCCTAAGCCCAAGGTGTCTCGACAGCCCCACTTGATTCCCCTTTCCATTATTATTGGGGCCCTTATGATCTTTGCTTGGGGTTTTGGGAGTCAATTGACTCATAAGAAAGATCATCTTCCGCCCAAAGAAAATTTTACTCATCCTTCCAAGTGTTCGTTACATTTTTGTTCTTTGGAAAATAGATGGGGATTGTCCAACCAACCCGTTTGTGATCTTTTCCCCAGCGTCTGTTTTCTGTCATTTCCAATTTCAATGGTGGTCTTATTTTTATACCAATAAGAATTTTTCCTCCCTCAACCTTATTTGGAAGGAAATAATCAAGTTAAGTTTAATTTGATTTAAAATCCATTGGGTAAGGAGGCAGGGGAAGATTCTGAAGATGATTTAATCTGCCTAACACCATTTCCTTGTTTTCTGGGCCATAAGTTAAGGGCCAATCAGATTAGGAATCCTAATTAACTCCCACAGCCCCTACCAAACTCAATGATTTTGTAGTAAATTGGAATAATGGAGGGAGGGGGATGGTGAAAGTGTGAAGGGGTTGGTTCTGCCTTTCACCGCCACCACCACCCTTGCCTTGCTGGAGAAAGTTGAATTACAAAACCACTTACGAGAAGCTCCTTTTTTCGCTTCTCATCCCCACGACCAAGTTTTCTGGAAATTTCGGCTGTAAAAGCTGCTGGAGTCCGTGATGGATCATCACCTGAAAGCGTCTCGGACAAGTAGGCAATGTACGAAGTGGCCAATCGCAGAGTCTTGATCTTACCTGAAAGAAACAAAACCTAACTTTTAGAAGAGACTTAAACATTTCATCAACTTTGTCAAATTGCAGTTCAGAATCTTTTTCCTTTTCTAAATTTTGAACCTGAAGAAGCTACTAATTTGAACCCTTGTTACTACTCCACTCCGATCGTCATGTAAACTTGGGTCCGAAGATTAATGTGGACTTGTTCTGAATGTCATAAAGGTTCTTTTAGTGGGAGTTCAATTTTTACGACGTCATAAAGTGAGAGTAATCAGTAAAGAAGGACGCATCTCTCGATCCGCAGCATCCTTTCCACCTTCCTGGACCCAATGGGCAAGGACAACGAAGATGAAAGTGATGACAGAATTAAGGACTCCTGTGCCCATGTCCATGCATGCACCCTCTTAACTTTCTTTCGTAGGACAAGACCCGAAGATGTCATCGTTGAAAGGAGCACTGATTAAACCTTCCCCACCACACCATCATCATCATCCAAATAATTTTAAGAAATCACCCTTTGACCCTCCAAGTATTTCAACAGAATACTAAAGTGCATCCAAGATTCACCACAATCCTCGCATTTACTATGCCCTCATTTGACACTCAAGCTTTAAGGGAGTTTCATGTCACTTTGCACTGGAAAATAGAAATATCCGATTGCACATCTCTTCAAACAGGCGGAAAACGCTTTTCATTAAGAGAATCCAGCAATGAATAATTTTGGATTCTGAACAAGGGGCAGGTCTAACAATTTTAATATTTTTGCAAGCCCTACAATACAGCAATTCCACGAACAACGGCAATTGGATTGGATCACATGGGCCCTTGGTCAACCGATTTTGAACCTTAAATCTTCCAGTCCTTGTACTCTCAATTACTAACTAATGCATGTAACCATAAATTAATGTAATTTGACTTACTCAGTTTGGTGTCGGAAGGGACATTTGGAATACAATCTCGCAGGTCTGCAAAGGCGTTATTAATTGACTGCGTCCTTCTCCTCTCTTTCTTATTGGCCGTGTTCCTTCTGCGAACGGTGGGTCTTCCTCCAGTGACTAGTGGCTCCCCACCGCCAACAATGGAGTTGACAGGTGAGCCCAAGTGATCCTCCCCTTCTTCCTCTAGACTAGTGACATCATGGACATGTCCAGAATGATAATTCCAACCGCTGCCGTATCCAATGGGCTTGTAGTATTCTGTCCCACAGCACTCGTCAGTTTCTCTACTTCCTAGTCGTGGGGCCGAGTCCGTTGGAAGCCCATAAGGGGTCTCATGGCCATGGACGTGGTGGGAATTTGGAGTGTAATCGTAGGTGTATAGGGATTGCGGTGGGCCACTTGGCCCAGCGTCACTTCCTACGTATCCCTCTCCATAGTTTTCATCTGAACTTGGTCCACTTGACCCTCCGCACCAAACAAATTCAGGATAAGTGGCTGCTGGGGTATTAATTGGGGACTCGGGACATCCCAGGTTATTGTTGCCCAACCCCATGGAGCTATGCATATTTTCAAGCCACCGGAGCGATAAGTCCCATTTCACTTCCGCACAAGTTGGACCAATAGAGCGCACAGGAACAGAGACAATTAATTCACAAAACGAACAGGACAGCAACGGTTTTTGTCGTAATTCCTGAAGGGTCTCTCAAGCGTAACTGCGCCTTCTTTTGTGGGATTCTTGTGCCCAAGATGCCAATTTTGGGAAATGAGGCGAGGAAGATGTGGAGGAGCAGAGATGATGAAGAGATTCCCTGGTGGGATGAAGGGTGCAAAGTGGCCACACCTCCACGGCCCAGCTCCTCTTCCCGGATTGGTCAGGAAGAGACCCATTGCCCACCCTCGTCATTGCCCAGGCCCCCGTCTCCTCTGCATTATGTAACCATTAATCTAATTCAATCCTCATTGTCTTCCATCTGGTTCTGTAACTCGAGATCAACTAATAGGGTAACTCCCAATAATGGAACACGTGCAATCAAACCTAGAAACTAAAATAGCGTGGGATGATATTGAGATGCCTCTCGTCGCAATTCCTTACAACTACAAAATCCCATTTTCAAATTTTCTAATTTTTTGAAACATACAAAAAATTGCAAAATTTTACTTTAATGCTCCCAAGCTCGTTTGGTTTTATTTTATAGTACAATTTTGTAAAAGGTGAAATGGAGTCACAAGTATTTTCAGTTCTGACACCATTTAGCTAAAACTAGGAGTAGGAACCAGACTCCACTTTTCAAAAATGAAACATTTGAGCTACAGATCATGTTTTCTGGGGAACAGACTCCCCAGGCAGAGCGTCATCGTGTGTTTTAACCCCAAAAAATAAACCAAAAAAATTAAGAAAGATGAAATGGATTCCGTTTTATCACTCGGCAAATGTTTATTTCTTCTGCGTCATCTTCATCCTTTTCTGTTTACATTAGGAGGAAAGAAAAACGAATAAATTTTTAGATACACTGTAGCTCACACGGGGGAAAATAAAAAATACAATCATAAAAAACAGAAACTGGGATTCCAATCCCAATGGTTGGATTTTGGAACCAATTTGTTATTTCAGCGTCATCCTTCGCACCCCCTTTTGCCTTCACCCTTTGATATCCTGAAGGCTGGACAAGCTAAAACTTGTGTCCTTAAGTATGGACAATTTTCAAACACAAACAGAATTTTTGGGGCTTTTAAACGGCTTGTTTCCAACCATTGTAATTATTCTGAGGGCATTTAGAGCAATTAGTTCCCTGGAACTCAATCCCTTCCAGAGCCTGTCGGAACGAGGTCAAACATCGTGGTAATTGGAGTTGGGATTTGAAGGGGGCGGCGGCGGTGTGAAGTGCCTTGTTGGTTTTGCCTTTTGTTCTTACTCGAATTGGCGTGTGTAATTAGGGCGGGGAGAGGGGGGGGGGGGATAACCTGATCCGTATTGTTTCCGAGGCTGTTGCTGTAGTACTGGGTGGGCCTCAGCCTAGGCCCTTACTGATCTCCGCAAAAGAACTCAATCATTATTGGTCAGCAGACCAAGATCTCTAATAAGGACTCATCTAAAGCGCTTCGAGAAGAAAACAGCGAAATCAGACTCAGGCTACCCGCCCCGGTGCTGAATGCTTTCGGAAGTCGTGAAGGGCGTCATTTACCCACGCTGAACCCTAGAGTGGTAGGACCCTAGAGTGGTAGGACCCTAGAGTGGTAGGACCCTAGAGTGGTAGGACCCTAGAGTGGT
>JAQIWD010001469.1:0-12329 GCA_034694825.1 Anurida granaria | reverse complement strand
ATCCCCGTATAAATCTCATTCAGTCCCAGAACATGCATTTGTACCATTACTTAAACTGCCGGCAACAGAATTGAAATTGAAATCTCGTTTTTAAACTGTGAAAACACGTCATGCACCATGCACAAGTCACAGGGAAGAATAAAAATCGGAAGCCCATCAAACACCATAAATCGTGTTTTGTACTTCATAACTTGACTCGAAAATGATATTTTAAATTGTGACGCCGGTTATTTGCAGTATACAAACTGCATTGTTATTTTTTTACTTTCGACAATTCCTTTTTGAAATTTTAACAATTTAAGACGTTTTATAAGACAAGATGGTGAATATATTCCCAGAAACGATACACAATAGGATAAATATACGTGACAGGTATTCATTGTCGCATCTTCAAAAGCTCATCACTCCGTACAAACAAACACAGTGTGTAAAAATTTTTCCATTAGTTCGCATCCTTTGTTCGATCATATTAACTTAAATGGTATATATTTTTCAAACTATGAAAAGTTTTCGATCATACATTCCGATGTATTAAGTTGGACAAGTAATCATGAGTTTTAGTAAATGTATTTTGTAATCAGCGTAGCTTGTGTGTGTCTGCAGTATCTTTATTGTCCCTATTTAAACAAGTGAAGTGTTTTGTTAGGTGCCCCAACCACAGGATGGCTAATTCTCCTCTCTGAAGTGTTATAACTATAAATAGTTAGGTTTAAACCGCATAATTGATTTACATGAAAGTTTAAAAGTCCAGGAAAGGTGTTTAGTCGTGAAAATAATCCAAGTAAGTGCTAATGAAAAAGTGAAAGCTTGTTTCAATATCATTAATTCATTGATATCATATTAATGAATACCTGTTTTACCTCCCGAACCGAACCCCCGAACACGTCTCGTTTTTTGGAATGACGATGTCAAACGAGTCTGAATTCGGGGACCGAACTTCACTATTGGATTTCCCATGATAAACTGAGCCAGGTGTTTCCATAAATGTACAGTCGTATCCATATATAGATATTCTTTGTAATTTTAGGGTGCCGAATTTGTAATTTCTTCCTTACTGCAGGCCGAATCAGTAGTCGTAAAAATCCGAGCCATACGTCGTTGGAAAGCTTATGTCAAAACTAGACAAGGGAATTTCAAAATTATTTTTTGAATTGCGCATGCGCAGATTGCAGCCATTTACGCAAAAATGGCGAAAAACCTTCAACCAGGCATTGCAAATATGATTCCCCAAAGCCTACCCCCAAAACGATTTTCGACGCTGAATCCAAAAGTGCATGCCGTTTTAACATGTGACTGCACATTATGGAGATATGAAATCTCAAAGTCAAGTGATTTTATTCGCATTCAAATAAATTTTCAGATTTCTAAAATCTGACAACATTTGGCTAGCCATATTTTCACAACCATGGTTCTTATGAAAAAGCTGATTGTGCAATTGGATTAAGCATCGAAAATGCTGTCAAGGTCACCTCGCAAATCAAAATTTGTTAAATGTTTGATATATGATATATAGATAAACTCGAAAATTTTAATTTTTTGGGGAAATAGTTGCAATCTGCGCATGCGCAATAAAAAAAATAGGTTTAAACTTCACTAGTCTAGTTCTGACATAATATTTTTCCGCCTCGGAGTAAGGGAGAAAATACATATTCGGCACCCTATATGTATATATTTACAGCATTGGGAAGGTATATTTCAAGCAAACGTTTGTGACCACGCAAGTATACTAGTCATTGTAACAATAAATATCAAGCACTCGAAAGCTAAACATATAAATGCAATGAGTGCAGCAACGGAGCAGGCTATAAATAAAACTTGTATGAGTTTATTAAGAAAAAGTTTGGGGTTCACAATAAAATTTTCTGTTACCTTTAATATCCCTAACAAAACTCTTAGCTTTCCTTTCTGAAATGCCTGAGTTATATGCCAAAAATACCAGATTCTATTATTCAGAATAATAGGCGTATCCTAGCTTTCGCAAGGAAATGCAAATTTTCAACACGAATTCCAACGTCTAAAGGAAAAATATTCTCTTTCCCAGCGAACATGTGGACCTTATTGCAATCTTTAGTCGATGCGGATTCAAACCTTAGGAAATTCTCTTCAATTTTAGGCGTGCGTGTCCCGAAAACTCTTCTGACACATGGCCTTGACTTGCAATCTGTTTGATTGGAATGTTTTATCCTTAGCAGTAGTCGAGCTGTTATATCACTTTGACTATTTTTAAGAACTTATCCAACGGTGTAGAGCCGAGTCTCAATTCTATCCTGATTTGTCTGAATTTCGCTATAAAAGCAATTTATGCTATTAATTAAACCGCGACAACGAAACAAATATTGGGTAGTCAAAGTTCACCGAGCCCTGATATGATTCTAAAGATCAACACTGAAAGTTTATTACATTTTCAAAGCTACGGAGAAGGGTAGTGTTTAGTAGCGCAAGGAGATCTGTGGTAACAACACCTTTGTAGGCGTCTGTTAGTACGACACAAACTAGTCCCAAATGCTACTCGGTGCTGTTGGTGGAAGGACAATGTTTGTACAAATTCTTGGGTTTGATGAATCCGGGGCTTCGGAATTCCAATGGAAACTTCAAAAGTTGTAGCTCGTACGTGTTGGTAAAAATGAGAACCAAGTGACAACGAGCTTGAAATGGAAACAAATAATTTTTGAAGTCAATTCGTAATACTGCATATACTGGAGATATTTTAACAAAGCAAAAGATCTTGCACAATATTTGTAAGTATTTTACAGAACAGTGCTAATGGAGATAAAATCATCCACAGGAAGAGAGCGTTCGTTTTGCCTTTCGATATTCGACAGTTCAGTTCGGTACTTCAGCGTTGAGTCTTACTGAGACTGAGATATATATATACATAGTTCGGTTTTTAAATCTCAAATTTCCTGGCGTTTCCCTCTCCTTTCCCGGGGTATTTCTTGATGGTAAATTAAAATGTAAATGAAACATAGTGCTACGTCCCGAAACTTACGCAGTTTCAATTGCCAGATGATTCGGAATTGTAATTACTAGATTTTCACTGAATCATACTTTTTTCCTGGAAAGTCAGATATTTTTCGTATTTCAAATTATTATTTTCCTATGCGATTCAGTTCCTGGCAAGTCAGACGTCGTTTCCCTGGAAAGTCAGATTTCCCCACCCCCCCACCCCCATTAAATCACACCCTTATTGGATTTGGTCATGGATTTTCAAATTCTATCATTGTTTTGATCAACTTGTTCGGATGAAAGCTAAAGACTAAACTAAAATTCGTCATAAACTTTGCCCCAATTTATAGCTCAGGTCAGGGATAAGTCCAAATTTAATTAGCGTCAATTGCATGACTTGCAACACTTGAAGACTCAAGACAAACAGAATTTATACTACTAAAATAGACATGGATTACTGCCTCGCATCGTTCTGCAGCAGCATTGCTATAGAAGCGTTGTTCAATATTTAGTCCTGACCGTCATATACCTTTTGACCTCAGCGCCACCGAAAGCCGATAATCAGCAATAATTCATTACAATTAAATTCCCTTTGTCGTCAGTCAGTCAGGGGCGCGGGAAAAAGTGTGGGAGAGACTTAGAACAAAGGAAGCGTTACACTCATGCGAATGAAATTATGTGTAAAGAAGTCAAAGCTCAAAAAGAACAGACTAGCGATTTATTTGCCCGAAGGGCAAGTTAATCAGTCAGTTTTTTGTGTAATAAAAGCGTTATTTACGTCCATGTTAGTCAAATTCACAAAACAATTTAAAGATTCCAGAATTCTAGAGATGAACTATGACCTTGAAATCATTACCTGAAGCAGATTGTCATTTGTTACAAGGGTGGCTTGCACAATAACCAAGAACATATAAAATCTCAACCTGAAATTCGAACCGTATGAATTCAAAATGACTTTGACTTTACTCTTACAAATTCTTGTTTTACACCACATTGAAACGACATGACATTACGTACTACTCTAATCAACCAATCAGACCGTATCAAGCGGTAAAGTTAACTTAAGTAATGTGTTTTTAGTGAAAAATTGCTTTAACATGACTGATTTCGCACAGGAAAAATTTGATTGGAATTGTAAAAAATCTCGATAAGTCAATGTATTAATTGAATCAGTGTTATGTCTCACGCGCCGTTGCTGGGCAGTTTCACTTCTCCTGGGAATTAATACTTGCCTTACGTTTAAATTAATACGACACTCGGATACATTTAATTAGAAAAGCATCCGATTTTCCAAGCACCTTAGCGGACTCTTCCTTGATCCTATCTTCAATCGCGCATACAGCACAAGATGGCGGCGTTGCCGACTCCTGAGCAAATTCATCATGTCTCGACTTTTTTTTTATTGACTGGCTCTTTAATTTGCCAAATGGATACCTATTGGTGGAATTCCCATCGGTCATTGGAGAATCATATAGCCAATAGAAGGAATTGTTTTAAATTATTCTGGGAACCCGATGGTATGAGAGTCTTCTCCTTCCAGACATTACGACAATGTCACCACTCTTCCGGCAAATTGGGCCTCCGATTAGAAATATTGCACTTTGCCCAAAACTCCCAAGAAAAAGATGAATTCATTCATCAACGACATTTTAGCATAAATCCAACCCGCCATTATTAATTACCTAATAGAAAATAGTGGGGCTTCTTGGTGCGGATCGACATTGGTGTCCCAATAAAGTAGAGTGCAAATGATAGTAATTAACAATAGCAGCTTCATCCTGAAAGTCTTAAAATCCAAGGACTAATGACATATATTTCGTTAATCCTGCCAAGTCCGATGGAAACTCACACTTAAATCCTTCAGATACCTAATATTAGTTAAACTCAGTGTTGACAGTTGGAACTCTCAATCAGCAATTAGCAGAAAATGACATACCTTTGTATCCCAATCATGATGGTAACCAAACGTAACCCAACTTAGCCTCTTGTAAAAATCAGACGGATCGTGTTCTTTATTACATGATGTGCCTCCATGTTTTCTTTCTTACCTCCATATTTTGGCGACTCCTGATTTCTAGGTTTTCAATGTTGGTGATGTGTGGTTTAAAAGGGTAATCAAGAGAGCACACCTTGAGATCCAGGCTTCTGGTGTAAATGGATTTTCGATAAATATTAAACCTGCAAAAGGCAAACAGGACGAAAGAATAGTGTTTTAGCATGTTATCAAAATGACACAGTTTGACACTCACTGTTCCATACGGATTGACTTATTTACCTTCCGGGAAATTTAGTTTAAAGATGCTCCAGGTATGAGGAGATTTGAGACCAAACGAGGGGTGACATTCGTGACACTGTTCACCCCGCCATCGGCCGATGTTTTGTAATTAGAGGTGGAGGATGTAAACTTTAGAATTTTTAGAATAAACAAACCCCGGGAAACAGCAGCCGTTGCTTCAGTCTTCAATCTCCTTCGTTTGATCAGAGTGGCAAACTTTATTTTTGAGTTCTACACCATGTTTTTGTGTATTTGAGCAAATGACACACTAATTTATTCATCTAATTTTGTTTTGATGGTGTTAAATGTCAATTCGTGATGCTGGGAGGATTTCCATCCAGATATATCTGCATATTACAAATGTTTTTGTAACCTTTCAAGGCGTGTGAAGCTCCTAAAGAATCTCACGCAACAATTGCCTCTAGTTTTTCCCACGCTTCTTTCCTGACCTTCTCCAGAAATCGCTGGCGTCTCTCAATACTGGTTTGATTTGTCTCGTTCTGATTCAGTGACGGAGGTATTACCTAGAAGCAAGTGCATATCATTTCAAAACTTGAAGCAGTTAGGTTGTTTTGTGTAAATTAATTTTAATGTGTCAACTTCTTGTGCCATAAATACTACAACGTGGTTTAATGCTGATACACTCTGCCCCTCGTACGTCCGGAACGTCTCGAAATCCTGGAGCTGCTGCCCGTGTTCGTGAAGCTGACAAGAAGCGGAAGTACGCTTTCCTGGTGGACCGTTTTTAGTTCGTCGCGGTTGCCATTGAAACTTTGGGTGTTTACGGGTCCGATGCGGTCAAGTTCATTGAGACTTTGGGCGAGCGTTTGAAGGTGGTTACTGGATATGTCCGATCGGCGTGTTTCCTTCCTTTTATTTACTCAATTTAAATACGTGTCATGTATTGTCTGAATCATCATAATCAGTCAAATAAAAGCGATTCTGGAAAGACTTGGTTTAAAGTCAGAAATGGAATGGCATTTCAACGTTTTATAATTTTTACAGATGTATTCGAATGGCGTAAGGCAATTACTTACGATTTTGAAATCTTTGCGACTTCTCTGTAATTCAAAAATGGATCAACTTTAGAAGGCCACCTCTTTTCCTCTGATGGGTGGATTTAAAAACGGACAACGGATTCGGAATCAGCACCTTGTTAAAAGGATACTCAGCCCCCTAGGTCACCGCAAGAAAATTCGCGTGAGGTCATTCGGAAATTGCATTCCCTTCCTTGGGGTGTTTTGGGACCTAAGAGCGGACAGTTAGTAAAGGACATAGAGGAGGCGGTGGGTGGAATAAGAGGTGCAGCCAAACTTCACACCACCCACCACCCACCTCCCGCAGGGCAAACATGAAATGAAACTAACAGCGAAACGACGCTGAGCCAAGTAAGCGAGCTTTTTGAACATGCCTGATTGGGCTTGTCAAAAAATTGGGAATATTTATTCAGGATTGACGAGACAATTGCGTAACCCCAACCAATGAGTTCCTTTGCGAAGCATCCTAACTTGTCTGCATGTGAATTGCCTCCGATCATTGGGATGTAAGTTTCCAGTTGACTATCCTGATTTGGTAAAAATTCATTGAATCCAAGATTCCAATTTTTTGAATTTCCCAAGATTTCCAATTCAATTCAAAATTCAAGTGAGGCCTAAGTTCATAAATTTTAATTTAAATGTCATTGAAGTTTATGTAATTCCAAACAACATTTTCGCAAATCTTAACAGATATAACCTAATTTACAATCCTCACATGAGGCGCATAAGGAATTAGAGTGAAACTATCAGGCGTCTCCATTTCAAAAAGATCAAAAACAATGTGATGAGCGGGGTGAGAATAGGGGAAGCGACGAAAATTACCCCCAGGAATCAAACCATCAAGATCCGAATATACGGCTGTCTTTTGACCAGAAATCCACAGTTTTTTTAAACAATCATCCAACAGAACCTGAGTAAATGCAATGCATGATTCCACGCGTCTCTTGTTTTCAGCCAAGGTTGCCAGGCTCAATTTCTTGTCTTCTGCTAAAATTTGAATTTCCTTGAGCGCTTTCCTCCCTTCCTCTTGATTATCTTGAATTAAATTGAAAGTTTCGGATTTAGCCATCCTAGGACATTCCTCTAACACAACTGCGTTGATGCTCTGCACGGTGTTCGTGAAATCACTTCGCCACTGCTCCACATTCTTTTGAATATTTTCCCATTTTCGATTTCGCCAAATCACGCCGACTGAAAAGTATACATTGTTAAGCAATTTGAAATGTTACATAAAATAATAATAAGCATGTAATAAAATTTGTTTAAATTAAATCCCGTAAGTTAACTTGAATTTGTTTTTCTCTGCTTATCTTATTTCAGTGATGTAATTATTGAAATCGCATAATAAATAGTGTCAATAATAAGCAAGTCATTTATGAGAGTATAATTTCATTTAATCGAAACAAATGTTTAAAATTAAATATTTAACGCAAAAAGTTAATAATCTTACATTCGCTTTCCGTACTACCGGGCACAATGCAGAAACAAATCAACACAAAAAATAGTCCAACGTGGAATTCTTGCATCGTGTTTAGTATAAGTTTTAATAGGCTTGAAAAATCGACACGCAACGAACTTACTGAATTGGCTAGAAAATATTTGTTGAGTAGACCCCTACGGCTAAGCGTAGACTGCGAACCAACCAAAAAAATAGAATTTTTAAACTATCGAAAACTTAAAAACCAATAATAGAACGGGTGAACATGGCTTTTTTCATACAAATTTTTTGTTACTGAATTGAATTTTCAATCAAGAACATGTACCTGAAAAACTTGTAAAGCATTTGTCCTGCCGTCGCTTCCTTAAATCCCTTTTTTAATCCTTTTTTCAACTGAAAGCTTGCCTCCTATCTTCAACCGGTTTTCCATAAGTTTTTCCATCCATTGATTTACAAAATAGTATGGTTATTTGCGTTATTCCTATATTGGTTCCCAGCGTTTCCTACAGGGTGTTCATGTTGGTAAAAATCGGAACGCAAAGGGGAAGGTACGAGGGTTATGTGGATTTATTATCGGTACTTTCAATGTTGCCAAATTTTTTACATTGCAGGATTGTATGTGATGTTATCAGTTAATTACTTTACTGAAATCAATTGGGGTTTAATAAACCCCAGGCTCGTGGCCTGGGGTTTATTAGTCCTGGACTAATATTGCTCGTGGACTGCGACATATATATATATATAAGACATTTGACCTTTGACCTGGATAATTGAGTAATGATTTGATTATGAAAAATAGACAACATTTCCTTGCAACACGAATTTTGAATAAATTTTGTCAATTCTAGGATTTGGAAGCGGAAAGTAAAAACAAGTGTTTGGCGGGGTAAATCTATGGAATAAACAATCCAATCTCCTTCCTCCACTTGACATCTTCTCCAATTCAACTTGACATCTCCTTCCTCCGTCTCCAATTCAACTTGACATCCGAGGTGACCACCTTGGTTGCCAGTTTCCCAGAGAGGGTCAACAGTTGGGCCCTTGGCACTATTTATATTATGAATAAATTAATAAATTTCATTTTACGGACACAAGTAACATTTCATGTTGTTTGCATACTGGAATAAATTACGTTTAAAATAATTGGATAAAAATAATTCAAATATATGCCCATGTATTCGGTGGGTGCTGTTGGGTTAGGTGAGCACTAGTGCCAAAATCCCCGTTGGCTATCCAGAAAACAAAAAACAGGGTAATACGTCCGAGGGGCCTGGAGTGACTGGTGCTAGGATAACATATGCTCCGAAACACCATTTTAAGGTACATTTCACCAGTAATTTCCAATTTTAGCTTTCATTAACGAATAATTTTCTGTTCACCGATCTTAATATATTTATGACTTTTCAATATGTAAGATTTAATTGTTCGATTTTTAGGTCCACTCTCGTCTCGAATGGAGGCGACGAATCTACATTGTCGGGGGAAACAATAATGAGGGGCGCAAAAGTTTCCAGTTTGCCTGCTTCAACAGGATTACGAGGGAAGTCACCAAGTTGAGAGTCACGACTTATGCCACTCGACTCGGCTCGGCCAGTGCCGTCTACGTCCCATGGTCAAATCGATTTTAAGTATTTTTTGGCTGTGGTGGGGTTAGCTACTATCGCGATGAAATTTTCTACGTTTATCTTGGCCCTTAAACCAAAAGTCTCAGCGATCATTGCAAACAGTTGTGATTGAAAGTTTTACTAAAATTAAAAATTCTGGACTCAAATTCGATTTCTCATACGGGCAGTAGTGAGTACAATTCTGAATTATTTTCGTAGTTAAACTTATAAATCATATTCAGAGTTGGCGGTGAAAGGAAGTATCACTTTGGAACGGAATTTGCATGTATAATCTACGAAAATATACAAATTGATTTACGATAAATCCTCACTTGCTAGGTCACGGACGAAGAACACAATGGCGAGAAATTCAAAAATTAAATTAAACTATAGTTGAGTCGAAATGCACAGGTCGTAGTTACTCGAATATTAAATTTCAATCTCGATCACTGATTTTTTTAGAATTTAAAAGCTTATTATAAAAAAAATCAGTGATCGAGATTGAAATAAAATATTCGAGTAACTACGACCAGTGCCGGTACGGTTGCCAATTGGATAATGCTATCGGAATTTCCTGTACGTGTTCCCTGTGTAGAGCTTTGCTCATTTTAATTTTGGGATTTTAAGTCGTAAGTTTATGGCCAGTTTTAATGCAGTTTCCATGGCTTGGCTATCCGTAAGCTTTCCAAAACTGCGAAATATTTAAGTTAATATTTGTTATTTTGAATATTTTTGTCATTACAATGAAATTTCAGTTTTATCAGGGAATACTCTAGTTCAAATAATGGAAACACTATACCGGTCGGGGGTTTTCAATTACTATTCACTATGGAGCATTTAAAAAAAAGGTAGTCTTCCAGTCATATTTTCCAACTAACTTCAAAATTAGAAATACTTATATTGTGGCTTTTAATTTTCACAGAATCCGATGGAAGACATTTAATTTAGCTAAATATTTGCAAAGATCATGATGAACTCGATCTAAAAATCACATGGTGGTATTTGAATGAATTATTTATCAGTTGTATCGTTGTGAAGCGGTGCTTGTAAAATTCAAGGTCCTCGAATACACTGGGTCACGTTAGAGGTAAAAGTTGACCACGTTATCCTATTGTGACTACATGCAGGTCATAATCTTGACAGCAGGCCTCGAATGAATGCTTTCTTTGTCTCCTGGTTCAATTATGTATATGACTGGCGCTGTAGTTCCTGACCTGACTTGTGAGGTCAAACTTGCCCACGCGGACATATTAACTTTGACTTATGCTTACATGACACGCAGGTAAATGAGCTTGACATGCTTACATATTTGAAATGAAGCGGTCAAAGCATTTCTAACAAGTCATTTGAATGGAGTCATAATTGGATAACGAGGTGAATTTTGACCTCCAATAAATAACTTGTTATCCGGTGCTTTCGAGGACCATGCATTTCGCCGTAACAGGACCGCACTGACCTGACCCCGGCTGACGGAGGACCTTGACTGACGGACACTGACTGACGGACACTGACTGACGGACCGAGGCTGACCGGGACAACCAAAGTTTTCAAATCGGATCTATCCGCGGGCGTGAGCCCGGAATAACGCATAACGCGAGCGATAACGAGCCCTAACCTTTAAGTGTATTTGAACGCGTCGGAGTTTTGTTTATTTTTGTTGGCGAGTGACCCCAAAAGTCTATTTGATTGAATTATTACGGGCTAACGCCCGCGTTAGGCTAGTCCAATGTTCCCGTCAGCCGACGTCCATGTCGGCCATTGTCCCTCAGCCGCAGTCCATGTCGGCCATTGTCCCTCAGCCGCAGTCCATCGGCCAGGGTCCGTCAGTATGCGTCCTCCGTCAGCCGGCGTTCGGCAGTCAGTGTCCGGTCAGTCATTGTACTGTCGGCCCCAGTGCTGGAGCCCGAAGTTTTACCCAAGCTCGCGGAGGCATGGTTAGCCACAGCTGCGGCTAAGAAAGCCAAACTGGACAAGAAGCCGGCAAGTAAAAAAATTTGAAACTTGGAAATAAGAAGTCAGTCAAACCTCCGACCGAACTCAAAAGGCACAAGGAACACTGGCAGCGAATGGAGACGCCGGAATCCATTTTTGTGAAGGGACGTAGATTTTGATGAAGGATTTAACTAACGGCGGTAAACTGCAAGAGAAGGTGGGATTAATTGTGTGCAAAAATACCCAGGACAAGGAAATTGGAACGTGACTCACGTTACGTGAGTTTCCTAAAGCACGATGTAGGTAACTTCTCCTCGCCAGAAATCGAAAACACGAAGACGGTATTCGAGGTTGATGTGTTGCAGATTTTACCCCCTCCAACAGTTACCCTTCAACATAATTATAATGTCCTGTTTAGAAATCTTCACCTCATTTAATGTTTGTGAGGTATTTTAGGACCATGCAAACGAGATCGCATCTCAAAAACTTGATGAAATAAGCAACATACAAATTCGAGCGTTTACTGACTTTACATCCATCAGAATAGTTTGATTTTTCATAACCTCGGGGTGATGAATTTTCAAAATCTCAACGGTATTGGATTTATTCCTCAAAGGGTAATCTGCTCTTGCCCCATCCGCACAGAAATAGAAGTCAAATGAGATATTAAATCCAAAATTGCACTTACCCCCAATTGGGGTAAGTGCAATATTTTGGACAAGAGTTTGAAAATCGCTACACGAAATTTCTATTGTCGAGATGCGATGAATGCGAAGCTAGCATGTTATAGAGAATCGTTGAAACTTTAAATTGATGTATTGCTGGTTCATTTTGGTCAATCTCAGCAATAGCAATTAATCCGCAAACGTTGCTCAGCCCCTTTATAAGAATAGCCTTTGTAAACTTCAAAATCGCCTCAAGCGGAGCGAGTGGGGAAAAGGACCAAAGGGATCGATTAAGTACAATTCTTTGTTTTTAATGCCATTTTTCGTTTCCTTTAGTTTTATTAAGTACCGTCAGGTACTTTATGTTTTCGTACCCGTGTTTGGATTTATTTTCAATACTTCGTGCACTCATGTCATGTTACGGAAAAAAAT